>JARYGA010024802.1:0-32326 GCA_030545235.1 Helianthus tuberosus
AAAATGATTAAACAATAAAATTGATAATCATGCTGTTGAAGAAAAGATCCTCTAAAGGGGACCCACCAAAAGTCGAAGCCGTCATCTCTCTGCGTATTGAAAGATCGACCTGAGCTCTCACGGCCCTCGCAATTAACCACTTACAGATATCATCTAGGTATACTCACCTGTAAGACTGAATATTGGGATCTGGATACGAGAGTATATACTGAGGTGGGACACATGTAGAGGTTTAAGTTCTAAAACACTAAATCAGTATCCCAGACAGATTGAAAGTTCTGTGAGAATTTAAGAGGATCAGTATATCGGCAATCTACGCGAATTGTTTAATGCTTGATATGAAACTAAAGCTTAACGGTACTTGTATCTCGTCGGCAGCTGATATGATCCCTTATCACGCTCGCAAAAAGATTGTGTGTGCAGTTTTCAGTTTATCTAGTTAAAAATTCAAAAAGATTTTAGTTTCTCATTTTATTTTCGACAACTGACATTGGGAATCGGATGATCAAAGCTTAGTGCAGATCATGTCAGTGTATGATGAGGGCTGGGTAAGCTGGTGATGCAGAACAATGATTGGTACAGTGTTGGACAGTTGAAAAGTGTTTGGAAGTTCAAAATGTTCAAAAGTTCATTCGTTTGAACTATTTTCAGAATGAAATATCTGCGTACTTCATAATTTGGTCAACCAAGGTCATTAACTTGGACTTGGTTAACTGGGTGTGTTGGTGTTTAATCAGAAAAGTGTTAAAATGTTAAATTTTTGAAAATCGTGATCTGATTTCGCTCATATGTCACTTAAAAGGGTATTTCGCTCATAGATGCTTCAATGTGATTTCGCTTGTATGTCCACATGTGATTTCGCTCATGAGGACCATTGGTCTGAGGAGCGAAATCAGGCCAACTATATAAGTAGGCTGATTCCGCTCATGTGTCATTTTCACCTTTCGCTCCTAAGAACATTCTCTCTCTGGCGATCATAAGCGAAACCCTAAAATCATCAGTTTACAGGCGAAGTGCTACCCAAATTTCATCAGTTTTTGTTATCATCTTAGAATACAATCATGGGCAAGGTTATTTGAATTTTAGTTTGACAGATATTATGCTTTCTTGAATTGTCGGCATCTGTTGTTGATTGATACATAGATCTAGGACTTAACATGTTAAATCAGAACTTGAATACGATCATATGCTGTCGATTCTAGGTGTTAATCATGTTGATGTGTATTAATTGTAACAAATCTGATATTTGATGATGTTTGACGAGTCACAGGTTATTTAATTGTAGATCTAGGGTATTTGTTAAATCAAAAACGAAATCAAAACAAACCCCATGTGTCGGAATTAACATGTTAACAGATTAGTGGGTTAAATTTTGGGATTTGATGAGTTTGATAGTGATTTCGCCCAAACTGTCATGTTCAATGATTTCGCTCTTAGGGTTGTTTGTGATTCCGCTTATTGTGCACACATCAGTGATTCCACTCATTGGTGTTATCTTGTGATTTCGCTCTTAGTGCACCTGTAATTTCGCTCATGATACACTTAGAGTTTTCAAGTGAAACTGTTGTGATGATTTTTTTTCTAAGTGTCTAATTCTCAGTGTATGTGATATTGATGTGCAGGGATCTAGTGTTATCTTTGATCCTCTTCACAACAGTTGTTGTGTTTTGGATATGAAGAAAAACCCAGAGTTGGCAAAGTTTAGTGGTATATTAGAGTTCATGGGTCGTATTCCCATTCAGAAGGCATTGACTGATCAGCGACCACTGTACAGATCTCACATAGAACGTTTCTGGAAGAATGCAAGCTACGATGATCAGAATAAAGAAATTTCGTCAATTGTTGAGGTGCATGGCAAGAATGAAGAGATACTAGTTACCGAAGCACTCATTCGTGAAGTTGTTAACTTTCCGGACGAAGCAGATTCACCAATAAGATTTCCAGAACGAATGGTGAAAGGCCGTATGCTCAGGATGGGTTATCAGGGAGCATTGAATGTCGGAAATTATTTAAAGTCGAAATTTCAGAAACCATACAAGTTCTTGATTCATTGTATTTTGATGTCACTCAGTCATACGAAGGGGTGTTATGATACAATGAGCGATTATCAAATGAAGATGGTTACTGCGTTAGTGCTGAACACGAAGTACAACTTTTCGCATATTATATTTCACTACATGACAGAGAATATTACAACGAAGAGCAAGTATTGGATGTATCCTCGATTCATACAGATGTTGATCGACCATGCTTATCCAGAAATTGATCGAAATATAAAGGATGACTTGTTGGTGCAATCTCATATGAGCAATGATTCGCTCAAACAGCTTGCAAGATATCATCCTAATCACCCTGAACCAAAAGTTGGTGCTGAATTCTTCGGGTTTATAAAGGATGCAAACTACGTTGATCTTGATCCAGTTGATCACAAAAACTGGAGAAACGAAGAAGAAATGAAAGAGGATGTCTATGCTGAAGAGCTGAAAATTATTGAGGAGTTTAAAAACATTAAAAATGAATGGTTTGTTAAAGAAACAGGGAGGAGACGCAGAAAGGCTACTGCTAAAGTTCAAGAGGGTGAAGGATCATCATCACAACCTCAAAAGAAACGACAAAAGAAAGTTGTTGAAACATTACTTGTTGATGAACCTGATATTGAAGAAACTGAAAAGCCTGAATCTCTAGCATCTGAGCAACTAATGAAAGAAGTTGATGAAACTACAATAGCTGATGAGAATGTGGCAGGTAAAAAAACAGTAGATGAGGATGTTGCAGTTGGTAGTTCGTCTGAATCTGATGATGCTGATATCTGGAATAGCAATTATGATCCAAGAGAAAGAGGAGGTCAAAAGAAAAGAAAGAAAAATTCTGATGATGAAGATAAAGAGTATGTGCCACCTGAAAATGTTGAAGTTATTACATCTTCTGAAAAAAGAAAGAAGTCTACTTCTCGAAAGAGTGTTGGTGCTCCGGCTGCAAGAAAGTTGAAGATTAGAGTGAAAAAGAACAAACAATCAAAACAACCCACACCACCACCATCACCACAACCTGAACCACAACATCAACCATCACCAATCAATTCACCACTACATCAATCACCTCAAAGACAACCTACTCCACCACATCTATCACCACATCAATCACCACTAAAATCACCACCACTACAACCACCGATAATTACTTCACCTCGTATACGTCAAACATCTCCATCCATTCATTCACCTACTCATACAGAACTTTCAAACTTTCCTCCTATTCCTGAAAGTACAACTTTGGAAAGTATTGATTTCAGTTTTGTAAACGATGATCTTGTCAAGAAATTACAAAAGAAAGTTGATGAGGTAGTGTCTGAGAAGGAAAAGTTGGAGAAACGTATGAAAGATGAGAATGCAGAGTTGTTAAAGAGATTAGAAGCTGATCACTCAGATATAGAAATTCTTAAAGCTCGTGTTCATGATCTGGAGGAAGAACAGAAACGTATAGATGAACAAAATAAGTATTTCAAAATGAAGAATCAAGAGTTAGAGGAGAAAAATGCTCGGAAAGAAAATGAGGAGTATATGATGAAGAAGGTGTTAGAGAAGTTGCTTGGAAAGTCTATTGAACAAAGTTTTAAAGAGATAGAAATAGAAGAGGCAAAGATAAGTCAAGAAGCTGAGGTTGAAGCTCAGATAAAAGACAAAGGAAAAGGTATTGTTGCGGATCCTCAACCGATTACATCTATTCCTGCTGAGAAAGAAAGTGATAAAGAGGAAGATGATGATGATCTATTGAAAGATGATCCTAATGAGGTTTATTCTGCTCACAGTACTGATAATGATGATGATGATGATAATGATGATGATCAGGGTACATCGGGTGTTGAAATTTCTGATATTTCAAAAGAAGAGAATGTTAATGACTACCTTTGTGATGATCAAAACAAAGAAACTGAGAAGATTGATGAAAGGGGGAGCCTGCGTAAGAGAAAGAGAAGCTTAGGAAGCTGCTGAAGAAGCCTAAGTTTAGAGAAGGAAAATTCAAGTCCCTGTAAAATTTGAAGACTAAGACTGAAGACTCCGGCTGTATCCAAGGGGGAGTTTGTTGGTGCACAAATGTCTAAAGCCTGCGTCTTAGTCTTAGTTGATCAATGTATAGGGTCTAGATGTGTTAATTATGAATGTATAGGGGGTTAATATGAAAATTTGGGATTTGTAATGTTGATATTTCGTTTATATGGACATAGTGTCACATGAGCGAAATCCCAAGCTTATGATTTCGCTCATATGGACATGTCATATAAGCGAAACCTCATCCCCTATAAATAGTTGTGTTGTTTTCTCATTTTGCAAGTTCATGTCTCCCGTGTAGCCGAACTGCTGCTCGTGTATTTTGTGAAGGTTGAACGAGAAAACTGTTTTAAAGTGATTTCTTTCTGTTTCTACTCCATTTCTGCTTTGATTCATGCCGATTTTGTATTTCCGCTGCATTTTCGGTAGTTGCTAGCTCTGATTGACTCACACGACTGTCAATAATGGTCCTACAGACCATTTTTCCAAAAATGTGTTTCACATTTCTGTTGAAATTTTTTCAACATCAAACTTATTCTTTTCAGAATAAAATTGATTTGAAATTTCCACTTTTCCAACTTTCTTTTTAAAATTTTCAGCCTTTAGTAATGGAAAATTTTCAACATTCACAATCGGAACACATTTCTCATTTTTCTCAACAATCTGTGGCTCCTCTGTCTTTGTGGAGACAGATTCATCACCAATAGATAGCTCCTCTGATTTTGACAAATCAGATTCATCGCTAGAACTACTTCCTGAACCCTTAACCACCCATTTCTGATTTTTTAGATTTTCTTTTCTTTTGAACACATTCCTTGAACATTCACCAACCTCAAAAGTTAAATTTTCAAAACTTGTAAATTTTCTGGTTTTAAGTTCAGTTTTCTCAACAACTTTTTCTTTTTGTTTACCAGAGACTCCCTGTTTTCTTTGTATTGTCTTGGGACAATTTCTGGCAATATGACCAACTGTTTTACATTGAAAACAGGTTCGTGTCTCGGTCTTCTTCTGAATAATAATTTTCTTCATCTCATCCTGCTTTGTAGGTCCCGTGAGCCATGCGGATCGTAACAGAATCGTCGATCTAACCTAGAGTGCGGAATCCTCTAGATCAGATTTCACAGAAAAACGAGTAGAAACAGAATCACGAACACGATACACTTTCAATCCGGTCTTCTATTGATTATCCAACACGATGTTTACAATCAATTCAAGACCCATAAGAAATCTCCTAGTCACTCTCTATAGATTTCTCCAACTCTCAAATGTCTCTCAAGTGTCTCTAAATGTACAACCTAAACCCTTATGCCAAGCCTTGTTTATATAGGACAAGGTTAGCACATGGGCTTTGGTCTGGGCCAGGCCATTCTCCAAGCCCATTACACTAATTAACTCCCTAACCAATAATGCTAAGCCCAATACAAAACTAGACAAAGACTAAATAAACAAACTATTAAGCTGTTGTCACAAAACATGCACCAACAAACTCCCCCTTGACAATAGCTTCATAGTGTAACTTTGTCTTCAAACATCTTGCAGTCTTTTGGTCTTTGGATAGCGTCAGCTACACAGTTTCTGACATCAACAAACTCCCCCTTAGCTGATGCTTCCAATCTCCAAAACTTTCATTCGTTGTAGATCAGTGAACTAGCAATCTTTGGTTAGGCAAGTATCTTCAAAATCTTTCATATCTCTCTCTGCATTGTAGTCGAAGGATCCTACCTTGCATCTTCACACATCTTCACTTCACTCTCAATCTGCACTTTACTTGTATTCTGCACTTCATTTTGATAACTGCATCAATCTGTTTAGCAACACAAGCAAGCATCTCGAAAAACCATTAGCCTTTTTCACATTTAAAGATAAACCAATATTTTATCTCAATATGCAAAAACAACTACCTGTCAGTTCAAAATGGGAGATCTTTTGAAATAAAATATTTTTGGTATTTTTGATATTTTTCAAAACAAACTAAACAAACTAAACTCAAAAATATTTACAATACATCTTTTTGTGAGTATCATGTGCAAGAAGATCATATCAGCACAATCAAACTGTTTTACACTATTAGATAATTCTTTATTTAATTTTCCGTGAAAAGCAGTTCAAGACGATTACCAGTATGTTTGTCCACCTAAACAAATGCATGAACATTTCAAGTACCATTACCGTATGATACGTTAAGGTAATTTTATTACTGATATACTAGTGTGTCCCACTTCAGGATATACCCCCGCGATCAAGGTATGCACAAAGATTCATCGTAGTAGGTGAGTATACTGAATTCATCCGTTTTATTTTTCAACGTTTAGATAATTGGTGAACAGGTCAGTACTTCCGTACAGCCGAGAGACCAAAATATCTAACGAGGGCTAAGACAAATACCATTTTTGGTACGATTTATGCTTTTTGCATTTTTTGAATGACTCTCTATGAGAGCTTCTTCATTTTCAGGGTTTTGGCATTTTTAGCTCTTTTAAGATATCCTGGGTGTGTCTAGGTCAACATGTATCTGGATGCAGCAGAAGGACACCCCTGATATCTCCAGATGAAATAACAGTATAAAGACCCAAAACTTCAGATTTTGGCAATCTATCAACGCAAGATTTAAGGTCATTAAACCATACACCACTGATGTGTTCCCCACTCATACTCAGTGCATTTAGGTTTATATCACTTTGGTAAGTTGATTATTTCATGCTTTTGCCTACTGGTACATCATATGATGAAGCTGCTATCACACTTAAGCATTTTAATTCAGTTTGAGTGTGACAGTCTAACCTGCTGATGTACTATCATTTCTTCTTTTCACACCATGAAAACTCATTTTTGATTTTCTATTTTTGTTTTTTAAAGTTTTTGATTTTTTTTTAATTTATAACTTACTCCCCCTAAACACACGCACTATCTAAACTCTTTTTGGCTTAGGGCGATTTCTCCCCCTATTTTTGTTTTTTTGTTTTTTTTTTTTTTTTTTTTTATGGAGTAAGTTCCAACAACACAAATTTAAACACAAACAAACTCCCACCTTAACCTGACAACAGTTTTTCACGTTTTAAGTTTAAAAACAATCAAAATGATCACAGAAGTAAATAGTTCGTTACCCATGTTAACCTACTATTCACCTCAGATGCTTTATAGGAATAAACACTGTCGAACACATCAACAGTCCTTCTTGGTCATCCTGCATTCACTCAACAACTCAGTTAGACTTTAGAGCCCAAGCCCTGATAGTCTTGGGTTTTCCAAATTCATTCATTACAGGAACATCCATCCAATATCCATCACACTTCAGTGGATCCTCGGGTAACCTTTTATCTTGATACCTTCTTCTCCCATAATCATACCATGAATTTTGAAAAAAATTTGGATGTTGTTGAACATTCGAGTTACTAAAACCCCTATGTCCATTTCTTTGTTGAAAATTTCGATTACCAGCAGTTTGGTATCGATTTTGATATCCAAAATTTTTATTTTGACTTTGAAAACGATTTGATTTACCACTATATTGACTAAATTGTGGAGAAATACTTCTTGGTCTATCAAATCTTTTCGAAGTTGAGGGTTTTGATTGAGATTCAGGTTTCTTTGTCTGACAACTTGGTTTTACACTATTGCTTGACCCAACCTGATTCCCATCCTTAACCTCATCAACTTTTAGTTTACCTTTCTTCAAAGGACAACAACTCACCACATGCCCTTTGTTGTGACATTTAAAACAGGATCTTTTCTTAAACTTTTTCTTTTTATTCGATCCCTTTTTAAATGTTTTAGCCTTTTTGTCTTCAGTATCCTCATCCACTTTATGAGGTGTACTGTTAGACCCAATAGATTCTTTCAAAGAAACTGGACTATTTGGCAAGTCCACAGCTATCGGATCCACTACCTCTTGTGCAGTGGTTACAAACTCAGTTAGCTCATCTTCAGTTGGTAAATATGAGTAGTCATGATTTCCAGAAGTTTAAGCTTTAGTAAACCCCACCCCTGTTTTATCATTACTTCTTTTTAAACCTTTTTGAATTTGAGTCCTGACTAACGAAGAATTTTCAAAATTGTTTAACTTCCCTTGAAGTTCTACAATTTTGGCTTGTGCATCAGCCAATTCTGTGCACTTTTCTGAAAGCTCGTTAGTCTTTTCTTTCAGAGTTTCACGAGCCAAATCAATGATCTGTAATTGTTCATTGACTTTGCTTGTTAAACTACTGATTTCTTGTTCATTTGATTTGAGTTTTTCTAAACAATCTGACTCTCGTTTAATCAAAAGAACATTTGACTCTTTTAACTTTTCTAATTCAGCTGACTGAATTTTGTTTTGCTCCGATAGTCTGTCAACTTTAACCTGTAGTTCAGCGCAATTAAGAAATGTATGACTTATAGATTCTGATGATACCTTTATCTCTGCTATAAGTCCTTTCACATCCTTCAAGCCCTTTGAAACTTCTGCCTCAACCTTTTCAGCATTCTCCTCATCTGCTTCCTTCTTCTTTTCTACCTCAGCAGCTACTTCTCCAATCTTCACAGCTGCAAGCTCAGCTACCAATACTTGATCACAAGTAGTTACTTTTGAAGAGATCTGATAACGTTTTTCTAAAGCTTCCCACAGATCTCTAGAATTCCCATAGTTCTTGAAGGTATGCTTAATGCCCTCAGGTAAGGATTTCTTGATCACTGCTAAAGCTCTCTTCTCAGCATCAACCAACTGTTTCTCAGATTCGTCCATCTTCTCATAAGAAATTACTTTTACCCTTCCTTCAACACAACGTGTGGGAGCAACATATCCATTACCCATACAGCTCCACACTCTCGTATCGTTACTCTGAACATATGCCTCAACCTTCTTTTTCCAGTCAGCATATTCTTTGACATTTATAAGCTTTGGCCAGTTCTTAACAACCTCACTTCCATTATCCATCTTAGTCATCACGCAGAGTAAAAGTTTAAATGAATTTTGGTAACCTGTGTCAAAATCCAAATCTAACTTCTCTACTTGTCCTTGTCGAGCCTTTACCGTAAGCGAACTGATAAAACCGTACAAAATATTTTCTGAAAACTGTTTTTATCAAATTATACCGTTAGATTCGTCTCGAAATCCAAGTCTTTTGATCAGTAATGATCCGAAATGCTTGAATTTTATATGAAATCAACAGCAGTTCACGAAAACAGCCTCCAAAAACGCCCGAAACTTCGATTTTTCTGTAGAAAACGATTCTGAACCAAGCCAATCAAGAGCGTAATGCTCTGATACCAATTGTAGGTCCCGTGAGCCGTGCGGATCGTAACAGAATCGTCGATCTAACCTAGAGTGCGGAATCCTCTAGATCAGATTTCACAGAAAAACGAGTAGAAACAGAATCACGAACGCGATACACTTTCAATCCGGTCTTCTATTGATTATCCAACACGATGTTTACAATCAATTCAAGACCCACAAGAAATCTCCTAGCCACTCTCAATAGATTTCTCTAACTCTCAAATGTCTCTCAAGTGTCTCTAAATGTCCAACCTAAACCCTTATGCCAAGCCTTGTTTATATAGGACAAGGTTTGCACATGGGCTTTGGTCTGGGCCAGGCCATTCTCCAAGCCCATTACACTAATTTACTCCCTATCCAATAATGCTAAGCCCAATACAAAACTAGACAAAGACTAAATAAACAAACTATTAAGCTGTTGTCACAAAACATGCACCAACATGCTTCTTTGCAAGGAATTCTTTGTTCGTCTCCTTCCAGAATGAACTCTGTTGTTCTTTCTCAGCACTTGTTCCTGAAACAAAAACAGTTTTTGGTTTATAAGTTTTCTCATTTTTATAGTTTTTTTGTGGAATAAAACCCAATCCCTTCTTTTTGAAATTACCGTTATGGTTTGGTTTCTTTTGAAAATCTGAACCACAACTGTAATTTTTTTCTTGTTTAAACGTTGTTGATATCTTGAGGTGTAAAGTTTAGGTTTTTCAGAAAGATTTGCATCTTTTATTTCAGAAATATTAATTTCTGTTAGTTTGAAAACCTTTTTGATCATTTCTGATTTAACACCTCTTATTGGAAAAACCTCATCAGAATATAATTTGTCAGAATCTTTCAAGGTATATGCTACTTTGATCGGTTCGTCATCCAAATTAGATTTTGATAACAAGAACTTTTTATTATACACCCTTTTCCCTGTTTGGCTTTTTGACTTGACGTGTCGGACTTTGATTTTGATTCTGATTTTGACTCCGACATTGACTCCTCTGTTTCATCCTTATCCAACACCTGATCGACCACCTTTTTTATTAATCCGGACTCTAGATCAATATCGGACGATGGGAAAGTGACATCTATACTTTCTGGCAAATTAACTGATGACTTAGACTCCCACTGTAAATTTGTTGCCTTTTTGACACTTTCAGAATTAGCATTTCGCAGAGAATATGCATTTTCGACCGGGGGTGGACATTTGTTATAAACAACACTTGGTTTCTTACCATAAATCTTCACTTCATCATCTTCTTTTGTTTCAGACTTCTTCTCGTTCGAAGTCTTCTCATCTTCAAATGTCTTTAATCCCTCTACTATAGGATAAATCCTGTCAACAACAAAAGTAGAGCATCAGTAACTTTTTAATAATCTGTTAACTCTCTCAGTTTCAATTCTCTGAGTTTCCAGTTTCAGATCAAGCTCAGCACACTTTTAAGTATAATAGTTGACATTGTCAAGCTGTCTCATGTATGCCCCTTTGAGTGTATTCATTGCTACAGCTTGTTCACTACTTGACTCGTTGTATTTATTCATCTCTCTGTTCAAAGTATCATATGATTCTTTCAACCTTTTTATCTTGTGTAGCAACTCATTATTTTGCTTGATCAAAGAATCACAATTCATACACTTCTCAGCAATCTTGACTGTATCAGCATCTATTTTGATTTCAAATTCTGGAATTTCTTTGACTACTCTCACTTGAACTTCTTATGCACTTTTCTTTTTCTCAGCTTCAACTTTTCTCTTTTCTTCTTCTTCTTCTTCTTCTTTTTCTTCTTCTTCTTCTTCTTCTTCTTCTCTTTTCAATTTCTCTTCTGCAGCTTCCCTAATTTTTCTGTATTTTTCTGCCCAATATTCATCAGTATAATCATTAACAACATGAGTAACAAAACCTTTAGCCAGAAATTATTTGTCTGGGCAATAATTGTCCCAACTGAAACCTTCTGGCAATTTTTCATCTTCTTGATCTGCCAAGCATACTTTACTATCTATTGGAATGTATTTATCCCAACTAAAACCACTTTCCTTGCCCTGATTAACCAGACATGCTCTCTTTAAATCTTCAATAACTTTCTACCATTTGCCACTTGAGGTTCTTGTTGTTGTGGAGCAACTTGATGATATATGGATTTCCTATAGTAATCATTGGTGTTGAAAGGATTTTGAGCTCCACTTGCTTCGCGATTAGTGCACTCCCTCTTGAAATGCCCTTTTTCCCTGCAACGAAAACAAGTAACTTTAGACTTATCAAATCCTAAATTTGAAACATGTGCATCGCGAAAATCATCTCTGCCTATAATTTCTTTAAACTTTTCAGCCCGTCTCAACACACTAGCCATACACCATTTTATATCCGTCAATTCCATCTCCTCAGCATCAATTTGATCGTAATATTCCTTTGTGAGCATTGGATTTCCAATCCTTCCTGCAACTAAACCTCCATAGGATTCAAGCACAGTTACCAACAAAGACATGTGGCTTTTAGCAACTTCCTCGGTATAATTTTGATCATTTTCAAGGTTCAAAGTAATGTTGCATTGAAGAACTTTGCCACTTTTTGTTGTAGAAAAATGTGGATCAAATGTTGGAAATGAAGAAAATCCATTTTTGCTACTTGATCCCTGAGATGAGCTTTCTGAAGAATCTTTTACACTGAAAGCGGTTCCAACTTTTGGAGAAAGATTTGTCTTTTCACTAACACCACTTTTAAAGTGCAAACCGATGTCTTGTTCCCCATCATAGTTCTTCATTCTAGCAATCTTTCTTTGCTCCATTTCTTGAGCCTCCAGATGTTTGATGAACTCACCCAGTGTCAACTTTTTATATTCCTTTTTATTATTCCTCAACATCATCAGATATGTTCCCCAAATATCATGTGGTAAAGCATCAGCTAGTTTCTCAATCAGCTCATCTGTATCCTTTTTTATGCCTAATTTCGTCATATTTCTCACCAAGTTACAATATCTTTCAATAATCTGTTTGGTGTTTTCTGATTTCAAACCACGAAATAAATCAAATTCTTTCTTCATAAACCACGAAATAAATCAAATTCTTTCTTCATGAGTGACATCTTGTTCTTGAGCATATCATCACTTCCCAGAAATTTTGCTTCCAATTCATTCCAGATCGAATAAGCACTTCCATCATGTTGAAGCAAAACCAAAATGTTTTCTTTAATCGCTTGCTGTAACAAACTAACCATCAATTTCTCATCTCTATACTTCTTTTTCTCATCAGCACTCATTTCTCTAATTGTCATTATCTGATTATTGTCTTTTACTGGTCTTTCATATTGAACTTCAGTATGTTCCCATGCATCCAAATGATAAGCTTCAACCCAGTTACCAAAACGTTCGGACCAACCGTTATAATCATCAATATCCAAAAGCTTAGGTGGTTTTTGTGATGTTCCCATTTCATTTTCAAGCAATGTACTTTGAGTAATATTCATTGGACCAGCAAACGCATTATAAAACTCGTTCTCCATGTTTCGTTTCTCAAAAGTTCACAAACAATTAATCACAAGCGAAATCAAAGTCTAACCAAGATCACCCTGTTCAAGCGAAATCTGATACAAAATATGATTTCAAGCGAAATCACAGAATTTCTCAAGTGAAACCTTGTTCAAGCGAAATCTGATACCAAATGCACTTTTTAAGCGAAATCAATCCCAAAATGCACTTCTCAAGCGAAATCAATCCCAAAGTCCACTCTCAAGCGAAATCAGTACCAATTTTCAAGCGAAATCAGTACAAAATGCACACTTCAAGCGAAAACAACCAGAACTATTCAAGCGAAATCATCATTATGTCAACTTTCGGTCTGAAATTTGTTCAATTGATCAAGTAAATGGTCGAATTTTGTTCTGAAACTTTCTAGGGTTTGATAAAACACAGTTACGCACACATTGTGAAATAATTAGCCAATTTTATCCGTGAAAACTTGTTTAATTTTGAAAGAAGGTGTAGAAAAATAGAATTTGTGGCTGAATTGGTATGAACTCTTCCTCCTGAGCTCTGATACCACTTGAAGGATCGTTTTCAGACCCGAACGAGTCGATCAGAAGAGTTTATCTCAATACGAGTGGCGGAAACACAAGTATCAAGGTCAATTCAGCAAGATTCACCCTTTAAACTGTTCGTATATTGATATAAGATCGATTACAAGTCCGAGAACACTTCAGCAGAGCTTCGCTACCGGAACCAAGAATCATCCAACTGAATTCGCTTGAATGGTTTATATAGGCAATGGGTTTCGCTTGAATGTGTCAAGGTGTCAGTTCAAGCGAAATCTCAACATGTTGATTTCGCTTGAAACTGACCAGACCTCTTTCAAGCGAAATCATCATCCTCAAGCGAAATCACCTTTACCACTTCCTAAAATGTCATATTTTCTTGAACAATGCACCCTGATCTATCTATAATCAAACAAGACTCGATACAAGACGAAGTCGGCAGACGCATGCACCAACAGTCGGGAATCCAAGATCTTTATTAGGCTTTATTTTTATGTTATTTACAATCCTATTCGTTATGATTTATTTAGAATGTTTCATAAGAGAAATTACTTAGTTGGGCATAACATGCCTCTTTAAAATTCCATATATATACAAGTTCACATACCTCACGGGAGATCACTCAACACTCGACCGAAGATGTATTTTTGTGAAACACTCGAGGTCGGCATGGAACTTACTTCTACCATATGCTTGCCAAGCAATCAATCCTCCTCCTTTTTAACTAAAAACCTTTGTAAATATCAAGAGGACTTGGTAAAGCGTTATGCTTTGGGTTATTGGTTAGTAAGAAAAACTAAAAGCGTAAAAAACTTCGGTCGTCGTAAAACTTTTTGTTTTTGTGACTTTAATTCAAACAAAACATTTTCAAACAAAGTTCCTTTTGAGGAAGTTGTTTGTTTATTGCTAGACTTCATTTTTTTTTAATAAGGGATGCCACATGAAGACCGAGCTTTTTACTAAAATAAAGGGTTAAAAATAAAAAAGGGTTTTGGTGGGTAAAAAGGTGTTTGTTTTGTGGGTTTAGAAATGAAAAGGTTTAGGCTCAAAGGGGTTATGTAGGGGGATTTTGGGTAGGTGGTAAAAAAATAAAAAATAATGGTGTTGAAAAGAAAAAAGGGTTAGTCCTAATGCCTCCATCATTTACTTACTTGGGTTTAAGTTGGTAAGGACTGGGAATGTATCGTCATAGCAAGTTCCAGAGTCGTAAGAAACCAAGCGGCTATTTACACAAGAAACGAAAAATAAGCATTTAATTTAAAGATGTATGCTTTTATGCTCAATAAAGGCTCAAAACTCACTTTTTGTGGGAATGAGTTTTTAATGTGATCAAGTATATATAATCAAATTTTAACTAGATTTGTCATGCCGTTTCATAATTTTATTATGTTGGTTCCTTTTATCACGACGCTATCTGTTGTAAATTTATAAAAATATAACTTTTTTAGAACTTGTTATTCCCAAATTAAACCAAAACAAGTAAAAAAATGAAAAGTTTTTTGAAAAAATTTGGGGTGATTAGCGGTTCCAATAGAGTTTTGTGTAAGGCTTATTATTAGGACTTGCAAAATTCAAGGTTTTAGTATCCCCCCCCCCCCCCCCACACACACACTTAAATTACACATTGTCCTCAATGTGTCCCAAAAATAAGTTTTTAGGTTGATTGAATGTGTACAAAGGTGTTTAAAAACAAATTTTTATGTTACTGGGCGCCTGGACACGGCCCAGTGCTGGTTGAGCACGGCCGCGTGGTCATATTGCCAGTAATCAAAACTTACAGAAGGTGGACACGGGGGCGTGCCTGGTGAACACGACCCCATGTTGGGCAGAAATTCAAATCAGGGTGGTGGGAACGGGGGCGTGCCGACTGGGCACGACCCCGTGTTGACAATCTGCAATTACTGAAAATAGGTTTCGGCTTTCGGTTCTGCTTTCCCGGCTTTTACAGCACTAATAATTAGTGTTTCAAGCCTTGTAGGTACCTGTTTTACTTATAAATACCACACCAAACAAAATAACAAACATCCTACCTTACCATAGTTTCAACATCCATAACACAAACTATAAAAAAATGCAGGAAAGTAAAAGAGTTACGGAAAGTAAATTGTTCAACAAGTGGCACGCAGGCCATGAAATTGTTTGGGAGAGATAAAGGGTTAACTTGTTACGTCCTTCAACCTTGCAATGCTACCTCCAACGCCTCCTGCTCAATCCATGTCATCGCCCTCATCATCATCCCCTCCTTGGCCCGCCATGTACTCCTGGATGTTGCCGATGTCGTCCTGTATGTCCGAGATGTTTCTTTCAATAACTCCGACCCGGGTGTACGTGTTGCTTGCCATATTGTAGGTGTTCCGGGTGCACATGAGATTTTCCTGCAACAAATCATGTAAACGTTGGAAGTTAGGAAAACCACCTCCTTGAGAGGAGGATTGACCCGGATCACCATGGTGCTGATACTTGTACTGTGGAGGAGGACGGATTTGTGGAGCGTGGAGGACGAGAGCTTCTTGAGGGTTCCACACATGCCCTTGAACTATCTGAAATCTGACCATTCCGTCATTTGCTTCGTTGATTAGGTTCATGGAGCGACATATGACAAGGTCCACTCTTCCCGACCATGGGCCCTTTTGGAAGGAACTCGGCATCCTATGCACAAAATACTTGAAGAGGTGGTAGATCCACCCTCCAAAGAAAATAGGGGTCGGGGGAGAGGCAAGTTGGTTCAAGTGCATTTTGCGAAGTAGCAGGTGTGGAACATCGAGGTTGATACTGTTGTGAGTGCAGTGGAGGACCATCAGATCACGTAAACCTACAACACCACTACTGTCATGTCTCTGGCAGAGAGAGTAGCTGAGGACCCTATGGATGTAGCGTTAGATAGGGTCCCGCAACTATGTGCTCTTGGCTTGGCTCGGATTATAGTGTCCCTCCCCAATCTGAGCCCATGCAACTTGGCGTTGATCTTGTGGAAGTTCGCGGATACCGCCAGTGTTTTCTTCCTCTACAGCATCCTCTCCAGAATACAACCCGATGATTGCCCCAAACTGTGCAATTGAAATTGAGTACATATCCCCTTCACAACGGAATTCTATCCCCTCATTGTCAAATGGTTCCACTTTCGCTTTGAAGGCAAACGTGCTATAAAATTCCATGTTATACTCGTGCACGGAGCGGAGCCGAGCGCAAAGAGCTGCTCATAGTGGACCAGTAACAAGGTTGTTGAAGCGGTCGATTTGGCCAACTGCTTCTAGAGTATCCAAGCAAGCTTGTCAGGGATTTTCTTCGGGCCTTGTCTTGAGAACCTCGAACCGCGCTTGAGCAACCCACTCATTCACGTTGAACTTGGTAAATTTCATGGCCATCTGAAAACACCAAACAATTAGCATGAAACAGTAAGATTTTCAAAGAAAGTTGTAAACAGTCAACTGAACACGGCCCCGTGTTCAATGGACACGCCCTCGTGTTCGCCAGAAATTGACTGAGCACGCCCCCGTGCTCGCTGAGCACGACCCCGTGCTCAGGCGTCTGTTTCCCAAAAATTTGATTTTTCGCCCCAGTTTCGAAAACTTGAAAATTTTTGGTCCAGTAGGGGCGGTTTTCCCCGAAAATGAAACCCCAAGTGTCGTTTTTCCCAAAACAAACCGTTTACCCCTTCAATTTCATCTTCTTCGGTTCAAAAACAAGGGTTTGAGGTCTTTGTGAGAAATCAGGCAAATCTACAAACAATTCAAGTTGATTTACTTCCTATAACATGCATTTATACTAATGCTAACAGGTCTAAGCAAAAATTTGAGGTTTGATTCGGTTCAAGTTGAAGAACCCTAGATTTTTCCCCAAATTTTTTTATGTTAAACTACATGCAAGTGATTAAACGAACTAATTATGATGAAAGAATCATACCTTGACGTTGTTACAAGCCAGGGGAACGTTAAAATCAGCAGAAAATTTCATCGGAACCAGAGAGTTCTTGGGGAAACGGGGCGTGTTGAAATGAGAAAATGAAAGGAAAAGGGGTTTTATCCCCGATAGTTGCGCGAACACGGCCCCGTGTCCACTGCACACGGCCCCGTGTTCGGGCAAAAAATATTTTTTTTATGCTCGTGTGAGTGCCCTATTTCCCGAAGCTTGGTTTTAGAAATACTACCGATTTAGATGCTTTCCCGACGTTCGTAACTTACAAGATACGATGTTGATGATTAAACCTTCGTTTTATTCTTCGGCCGCTTGTAACGAGATTTCTTCCTCTTTATCGTCAATAAATCCTTGATAAAGTTTTAGCCATTGGCCATTGACTTTAAATGGGATTCCATTCCGAGATTTAATTTCAATTGCACCGTGAGGGGAAAATACGGGTGATGGAAAAAGGTCCCGACCACCTAGACTTTACTTTACCAGGAAATAATCGAAGTCGTGAATTAAACAATAGAACTTGATCTCCTACCCGAAATTCATTAGATTTAATACGTTTATCATGCAGATTTTTCATTCTTTCCTTATAAATTTTGGAGTTAGAGTATGCGTGATTCCTTAATTCGTCTAATTCAATTAATTGATAAAATCGATTTTTACCGGCCATTTCTAAGTCTAAGTTTACGTTTTTAATTGCCCGGTAGGCTTTGTGTGCTATTTCTACCGGCAAATGACAATTTTTTCCGTAGACTAGCTTATATGGGGTTGTACATATTGTTGTTTTATACGCAGTTCGAAAAGCCCATAAAGCATCGTCTAATTTATCAGCCCATTCTTTTTTATTTAATCCTACGGTTTTTTCAAGTATTCTTTTTAAACCTCGATTAGTCACTTCGGCTTGTCCGTTTGTTTGGTGATATGCTGTTGAGACCCGGTGATAGACCCCATACCTTGTTAAAAAAAATTCAAGTTGATGGTTACAAAAATGGGTACCTCTATCACTAATTAATGCCTTTGGAGTTCCAAAATGAGAGAATAATCGTTTCAGGAATCTTACCACTATTCTTCCATCATTTGTTGGAAGGGCTTCGGCCTCGGCCCATTTAGACAAGTAATCTACCGCCACAAGTATACATTTGTTTCATTTTGACGGTGGGAAGGGTCCCATAAAGTCGAGTCCCCACACATCAAAAATTTCACAAACAAGAATGCCGTTTTGTGGCATTTCGTTTTTGGAAGAAATATTACCTGATCGTTGGCAAGCGTCACATGTCTTGATAAGACTTTGGGCGTCTTTGTAAATGGTTGGCCAATAAAATCCTGAATCAAATATCTTTCGTGCGGTACTAGCGGCACCATGATGTCATCCGTATGGACCTTCATGACAATGACGGAGAATTCTTCTTGCTTCACTACCATGTATGCATCGACGGATAAGTTGGTCGGCACACATTTTGAAAAGATAAGGATCTTCCCAAAAATAGTGTTTTACATCGGTGAAGAATTTTTTTATTTGGTGATGTGACCATCCTTTTGTAACTATACCGCTAGCTAAGTAGTTAGCATAGTCGGTGTACCATGGCTCTTCCCGGTATTCCACCATTTCTAGGGATTCTGTTGGGAATTTTTCATTGATTTGCTCGTCCCTAGTTGCCTCCAAAGTCGGATCTTCCAAGCGAGAAAGATGATCTGCAGCGGTGTTTTCTGCTCCTCTTTTATCTTTTATTTCAATGTCGATTTCTTGGAGGAGTAGAATCCACCTAATCAAACGTGGTTTAGCATCCTGTTTCTTAAAGAGATATCGAATGGCTGCATGGTCTGTATAAACTATCGTTTTAGAAAGAACAAGATAAGAATGAAATTTATCAAAAGCAAATACCACAGCTAACAATTCTTTTTCTGTTGTTGTATAATTGTCTTGTGCATCATTAAGTGTTTTACTAGCGTAATATATTGGGTGGAAATGTTTATCTTTCGTTGTCCTAAGACGGCTCCAACTGCAAAGTCACTTGCATCACACATGATTTCGAAAGGTAATTTCCAATCAGGCGCTGTCATGATAGGTGCATTGATTAACATTTCTTTTAGTGTTAGAAACGCTTGGTTGCAATCCTTGTCAAAGATGAACGGGGCATCTTTTTCAAGTAATTTTGTTAGAGGTCTTGAGATTTTTGAAAAGTCTTTGATAAATCATCTATAAAATCCGGCATGCCCAAGGAAACTTCTGATAGCCCTAACGGAGGATGGGGGTGGTAATCGAGAAATGGTGTCTATTTTTGCTCGATCAACCTCCATTCCTTCGCTTGAGATTTTGTGACCGAGTACTATTCCCTCCGTTACCATGAAATTGCATTTTTCCAATTAAGGGCGAGGTTAGTTTCCTCACATCGGGATAGCATTCGTTCAAGGTTATCGACGCATTGGTCGTATGAATCTCCAAAGATAGAAAAGTCGTCCATGAAGACTTCCATTGTCTTTTCTATCCTATCATTGAAGATGGCCACCATGCAACGTTGAAATGTTGTGGGGGCATTACATAGACCAAAAGGCATGCGTCGATAAGCAAATGTTCCGTAGGGACATGTAGAGTAAATCCAAAATTCTAATGAACGATGACTCTACTTTTTTCAAAAGTGTGATTAATTTTTCTTTTTCTACGTTTGCTTTAATATCTACAAGCTTGGAAGCTTGGAAGGACTTATTCCTTTAATATCTACAAGCTTCCAAGCAATCGCGTTTTTGTGTTTTTTTTCAAAAGTGTGATTAATTTTTCTTTTTCTACACTAGTTAATTTTGACGAAATAATTACATGTAGTTTACCATCTTTGTTGAGAAAAGCAAATTCCAAACCTTTTAGAAGTTCTTTGAGCTCAAGAGGTGGGTCTTTCGGAGACTCCTTATTTGGTTGCTCGACAAGAACCAAAAATGTTTATTCTATGGCGACCTCTTCTTCAACAAAGTGGTCAATTTCTTTTCTTGTATCAGGCGGTTCATCTTCATCTTCAATTAGGGGGTCATCATTGCCGAATGGATATTTCATTGAATGCTCAAGATCGACACTTTTTTTGAATGCCCCTAATTGAATGGGTAGATTGTTATGCTTCCGATTTTTCAAAACTTCGTAAGTTTTTATAAAAGGTCGTCCCAACACTAGTGGAGCGTCATCAAGGATGATGAAGTCGGTTGGGATAACCATTTGATTGGTTTGGACCAACACATCCTCAACTATTCCTAGTGACTTCATTGTTTTCCGATTAGATAGAAAAATGGGTATTTGAAGTGGACAAAAATCACCAATACTTAATTTTTCGAAAATGTAGTTTGGCATTATATTAACACAAAGATCTTTATCAATGGTGATATTACTAATAAATGAATTTTGAAAAAAACATGGAACCGGTGTGATGTTAATTTCAAATGGATCTTCCTTTATTAGCGTAGTTTGATCATTTGTTAACTTAATGCTTACCGTTTCGTCAATTTTAGTGTTAGTGCTTGTCACACCCCGACCGCGTAAAACAACAAATCGCGGCGGAAACATCGGGGCGGGTTGCAACAGAATTAATGTTTCATAACCATGGATACCAAAAAGTGTTTCGTTTTATTAAACATTGAATAATTACATCGTCTTGAAATCTAAATACACTATTTAAACATAGTCTATCATTGTTATTGAGTCACTAAGGCCTTGTCCAGTCCTATGTGAGCATGCATCTTATCAATCGATATCATTCAACAATACCTGAAACATATGTGAAAACGAGGTCAGCAAAGAAATGCTGGCGAGTACATAGGTTTTGTGAAAATAGGTTTCATGACTTCTGTTTAAGAAAATGTTTAGTCATGAACCTTGTAATTTGCTTTGCCTTTGTAAATCATTTGAAAAATAATAAGTTCAGGTGATATGTATAATAAGAGAATAATGCATGATTAAATGAATAACCATGTAAAATGAGTTTGTATAAGATAAGTTGTTTGTAAATAAATGTCTTGTGAAAAGTATGTTACTTGTATAAAATGTTCTATGTCTCAAACTGAAATGATTCAAATAACGCTACAATATGTAATACCATACAAACACTTATATATAGGAAGTACCAGCGGCGTATCCACCATGCTTGTATCATATTACACACGCACCGTTACTCAAATCACTTACCCAAACCAAACCACCAAAGTAATGTTCATGCCCAATGTAAATCATGTAATATGTAACCAAAACCCAATCGTATATCGCTTTGAAGCCAATCGTTTACCCAATCGTTAAAACATCGTGTGAAAACCAATCGTTTACCCAATCGTTAAATTCGTTTTAAGTCGTGAAACTACTTAAATGGTCGTCTCGCTAATAACATTCAAACCTTCTTGACTCGCATTAATAAACCCTTACCAAAGGATAGATTAACAATTCGCATTAATAAACCCTTACCAAAGGATAGATTACCAACTCGCATTAATAAACCCTTACCAAAGAGTAAATTAATAATTACAGATTCAGTCGCTACCCACAACACCCACACATAACTACGGGTGTAGTAAATAACGGGACTTGTCAGATCCTATGGTACCATAACCTAATACTGGTCGGCTTGATCATTGCTAATGAATGTCATTTGTTATGTAAATACAACCAACAAGTTTGTTCACTTTTTGAAATCGTTATTAGTTTTGTATAAATCGTCTTAATCGTTTTTGAAACCATCGTTATAACATCGAAAATCGTTTTGATACCATCGTTAAAACCTTGAAAACATTTAGCACATATGAGTCACCCCAAAACAATTGAAAGCAGTAAAATAGGGGAATAATGTACTCGCCTGATAATGCTTGGAGGTCTTGAACAACAACCAAACAAAGCTAGAGGGAGCACGGAATCAGTCGGCAATCTAAGACTATATAAATAAACCGGACTTAAATCGGGAGATCGGATAGGATGAGGCTTGGTAAACCAAATGAGTGTTGGAACTCATATGATATGGTTTAACAAGACCTACATACTACATTGAGACTAACCTAAGTGCTTTCGACCCATCGCGACCCATTAAGGTAACTTATGCTACTTTAACGCGTCGTGCGCGTGAAACGCGTTCGGACAGTCTAACTAGTCCTATGACAAGTGTTATATGCCTAAACATGTTACATAATCAGTTATGTGACAAAAGTTTAGGTTACATATGCTTAATTACCAGTTATACATGAAAAGGGTATTCTGGTAATTTACCTAAGGCATATAAACTACCTATCATACAACTACTTAAACGAAGCGACCATAGGGTATAACCTCGGAAGGTTATTCCCTACCTACTATGGGGTCACCTAATGTGTTTGGTCGGATCCTAATGATCGACCAAATGGGTCGGGTTCGAGGTATAAGCGATTTAACTTGATTTTGCCATACCAAAGCCTTGAAAACTTATTTCTAAGTTAAGTAAAGGTTATTTAAGGTATGTTAAGCCTATGTCACTATTCCGGAGTGTTTGTTGCATTAAACTGGTTATATTTACGCATCGGTGCGCGTATAACCTTCCAGAAAGCGATTTAGAGTTTGAAATTGAACAAGAATTGATATGTGCAAATGATACACATATTTTTACAAATCCCAAGTATGAAATATGATATTTCATTGGTTCGGTATTTGTTTGATGGCCGTGGAGGCACAGGTGTTACAGTGCTTAACTCTTTTAAAAACTTTACATGAGTGGGTACTAAACAATGATTTTCGAAAGAAGGTGACAAGAGATTAATTTCTTTAAATTAGACTCTTCTTGGATTTTAACGTTGTCGGACTCACCTTTTCCGTTGTTTAACTCATGTGTTGGCTTTTCACTTACTTGTTCTTTCATATTTACCTCTTCAACTATCTCTTCTTTATTACAATTTAATTATTCCCTTACGCGGGATTCCTCTTCCCTTGCGCGGGCTTCTTTTATATAGCGCTCGATAGTTTTAAGGTGTTCTATTATCTTATCGGCTATAGGTGTGATAGAATAAGGATCTTCAAAGCTTGAATTCGGAAGTTCGATCCTTGGTTCCTCATGATACTCATATGAGGTAGATGGTTCACACCATTGTTCCTCATTGTAAGTATATGATGGATAAGGGTCGTAAATTTGTTCTTCATAATACTCATATGAGGTGGGTTGTTCATGCCATGGTTCCTCATAGTAAGCATATGAAGGTGAAGGCTCATACCTTGGTTCCTCGAAGTATGAGTAAGAAGGCTCATACCTTGGTTCATTAAAATATGAGTATGAGGGAGAAGGTTCATACCTTGGGTCTTCATAGGTTGTGTATGAAGTGGATGGCTCGTACCTGGGCTCCTCATAGTAGTTGTATGAAGGAGATGGCTCAAAGAGGTCACAATATTGTACTGCATGAGGGTTACCACAAATGGTGCAATAGTCTTCCCTATAATCATCCTCCTCATAGTGGTAGTTGTAATCTCCTGAGTATTGATCCATAAGAATCACTCAGCAGACCACAACAAAGTCTCGGGACCAGAAAACAAAAGTAAAAACAGAAACAGAGGCTGGACACGGCCCCGTGTTCAGTGAGCACAGCCCCGTGTTCAGGTTCTGTATCTGGGCGTTTTAATAAAAGTGACTGGTTTTGTGCAGCACGGGGGCGTGTTCAGTGAACACAACCCCGTGTTCAGACTCTGTGTCTGGGAGTTTTGAAAGAAAATGCAGCACGGCCCCGTGTTCAGTGAACACGGCCCTGTGTTCAATCTACTGTAATGCACAAGCTAACTAAAATGCAGAAAATGTGCGCGCGATTAAAAAAAGGTTTTGAAATACTGATTAGGCCCATGATTCCTAACTTTCTTAAAATCCTTGTGTCCCCGGCAACGGCACCAAAAACTTGATTTGTGTTAGGTGTGATATATTTTTATGTATATTTTTAGCCCTTTTTAACACTTTAGTCATGTTTTAAATTTATAAAATACGATATTTTACTAACACCAAAACAAACATATGGGCAAGTGCACCCATCGTGAGCGTAGTATAGCGTTGGTAAGATACCGAGGTCGTCCAAGGACACAAGAGCTTTTAGTACCGGTTTATCCTCAACGTCTAATCTAATTAAAATTTTGAGAAAAAATTTTAAACATGAAAATAAAAACTAAAAATGCTGTAAAATAAAATAAAATAAAAACAGATAGACAAGATGAATCAATTGGATCTGAATCGCCTTTAGTGTAACCTTTGATGATTTCCACACTTTTGCACTTTTTAAGAGATTATCTTAATTATAGTAGCAGCCCCCTCTTTTGAAGGTGACGTTACCCTCAACCCAGTAGTTTGAGTCAGCAAGGATACAATCCTAAAGGGTTAGAATATTGAAAGATAATTAATTAAGTTATTAATGCATAATGTGGTAGGCCCCTCTTTTGAAGGTGACATTACCCTCGGCTAAGTGGTTTGAGTCAGCAGGGATACAATCCCAAGTAGCCGGGTTTATGTATTAATAGTAGTTTACATATGAGGGGATCAAGCCATTCGCACCGTCGCGATCCAATATATGTGGGTATTGAAGGAGGTCCTAGTAAGCTTGACCCAGGTCCTTGCAGGATCTATACACTGAACAAGGCAAGAACCTTATCAAACCATTCCATTAACCCCCGACCAGGTAGCCGACATATCTCTATATAGACCGTAGAGATATGAATGGTGTAAATCTTTTATTTTTATATAGACAGTAAAATAACGCCTAGACACCACGAACAAATGATAAGGAAGTTTCACCTTCAACATAAGAAACTAGTTATTAAAGTCATTAATACAAAACCAAATAAAAAGTGCGAAAAGATTAAAAATCAAAAGTATTACACTAAATGTTTGTCTTCACCAAGTGATGTAAGAGACTTAGGCAAACATGGCCTTTGATTGTCAAGAACTCTTACGATCAATCTTGGATCCCGAGACTACTACACACACTCTATGATGGATGATGGATGATGGTGGTGGATGTGGGTTATAGTGGTGGTGGAGTGTGGGTGAAGTGGAAGAGAGGTGGTTTGTCAAGGGATGCCTTTGAAGTGAACCAAGCACCTCTATTTATAGCCTGCACAGAAGCCTGGACACGGCCCCGTGTCCATCCACTTTCTATTTCTTCATTAATTGCTCTTTGTCTGCATTAGCTCCACACGTCCCGTGTCCGCTGGGCACGGCCCCATGTGCCCACTTGGATTCTACGAATCTTAGCGTTAACCACGCCCTGTGTCGAGCTGGGCACGCCCCCGTGTTGGGAATAGAAGCTTCTATAGCTTTATCCTTTCTGCAGACATCTGACCTCGCCCCCGTGTCCGCTGGCCACGGGGTCGTGTTCAGCCTTCTGTTTTCTTATTTTTGGTTGGGGAGATGCTGTCGAGGGGTCGGGAATGCCACATTTATTACTTTTCTTGCAATTATGTTAGATTTTGTTGCATATTTGCTTCTCTTGTCCGTTTATGCTCATTTAATCCTGAAAATACAAAAGGAAGATAAAAGCACACTTTTTCCAACATTAGTACTAAAAAATGGTTAGTTTTATGCCTCATTTTATGTAATTTATATGTTGCATTTTACACACATCAACATTATTGAAATCATTGTATTTATATAAACCATAGCATTTGTTTATGAAAACTTGAAAAGCATTTAGCACATATGAATCACCCCAAAACAATTGAAAACATAAAAGAGGGGAACTTTGTACTCATATTACATTGCAAGGTATCAGCGATTAAGTGAACTAACACGACTCAGTAATCAAGGAAATCAAGTGGCACCTAGTATCGGATCACTATGTTAATAACCGACACCTAAAACAGGAGATCGGGTAGAATGAGGTCTCGTAAACCAAATGAGTATTGGAACTCATGTGATACGGTTTAACAAAGCCTACATTCTGAATTGAAACCTATCCTAAGTGCTTATGACCCGTTTTGACCCGTTAAGGTAGTCTACGCTACTTTAACGTGTCATTTGCGCGAAAGCGTGCTCGGAGGGTCTAACTAGTCCTATGACAAGTATTATATGCCCTAGCATGTTTAAATATATTGCATAATCAGTTTAAGTGTCAAAATTTTGGTTACATAGGCTTAAATTCAAATTATGCATAAAACGAATATTTTGGTCATTTTCCTAAGGCATATAAACTACCTATCATACAACTAATTAAACTAAGTGACCATAAGGTATAACCTCGGAAGGTTATTCCCTATACAACTATGGTCACAAAAATATGTTTGGTCGGATCCTAACGATCGACCAAACGGGTCGGGTTCGAAAGTTTAAGCAGTTGTCAAGACCGCTTGACTTACGACCCTATATAAGCACTAGACTAAAAGTGACGTGTTAAACATGTTAAAACATGTTTAACTAAGTTAGAAAACTGATTTGATATCAAAACAAAGTGTTTTGATACCCGAAAATAGTTTCGTCGCAAGATGCACATAATCGTGCATTTTGACCGAAACTTTGACTCGTCACTTTGACTAATTAACGTGGTAATCAGTAGGTATTGTCACAAGGGACTATAACCATTGTGATTACGCTCACGTTGCAAAGTTCAAACTAACTTTGTCTTGACCAATTCATGGTCAAAGCTGAAAGTCAAACATTGTTTGACTTTCTTTATTGATTTAACTAAACAAGCATGAAAGAACACTTACAAGGGTCCAATGCTTGGAAAGGAGACTAAGATTTCTCAGGTAGGTGGCCCTCAACAAGTGATTGCCTCCACTTAGAGCAGGTATGAGAAGAAAATGGAATGAGCAAGTTGAAGTTGAAGTTGAAGAAATGCTTGGGTATTTATAAGAAATCAAGCATCCATTGATCATTGCCAAGTGTTTTTGAATTGATCAAGGCATGATCTTGACCCTACACATGTTATACAGTGATTTGGCAACTTGGAGAACACATAAACCAGCCCATAGTATGCAAAAACTAAGGTTAAAACTGAGTTCACCAGCCTGTTTTGATGAAAAACTGGTTTCTGGTCGGAAGGCTCTCGCCCCCCGTGAAGCAGATAGACAAATTCTCTCACAGGCCGCCAGAGAGTGCAGGTCAGAACTTTCAAACTTGTCAAAACAGGTCCCTGCAGCTCTGAAACTTGTTTTTGACACGTTTAACCCCCGTTAACCCAATTTCAAGGCTCTACAAGGATGTTAAAAAATAGGGCACTTGAAATATGCTTGAAAATATCATGGATGTCGGTTTGTTTGGCCGTACGATCGCGTTATTCGGTTAATTACGACCAAACCCGAACGGACGCGAAAATGATCCAAATTACGCGACGAATGATATTTTTGCATTCCTATCACTAAAATATAATATTTTAGTGATTACAAAAGCTTTTGAATGTCCGGATATGGTCAGAACGTAAGATATGCGCGTATATGCAAACTTACGCACTTTTTGATGCTTTTAATCCCTGTTGATCAAATAAGCGCATTTTCACATACCGAACCCTTCAAAGCTTATTTCTAAGCTATGTAAAGGATATTTAGGGTATGTTTAGCTTACGATCTTGTTCCGGAGTGTACGGTGCTATACGAATCGGTAGACTTTTGCAGTTTGTCGCAATTAGTCCTTGTGATCGAATAAACTTGTTTTTGACACACCAAACCCTTCAAAACTTATTTCTAAGTTATGTAAAGGTTATTTAAGGTATTTTAAGATTATTTCACTGTTCTAGAGTGTTTGCTGCATTAAACTGATTACGTTTACGTAATAGTTTGCGTATAACTTTCTAGAAAGCGATTTAGAGCTTGAAATCAAACTAGAATCAAAACGTAAATTGTCAAACACAAATAGACAAATATTGAGACCAAAACATATGGTTTTATTGATAATTGATATTCTTCTACATCATACAGTGTTTACAGAGAACAATTGTCACAATAAACACCATTTATACCATCCAATCAACATATTACCTCATAAATTTACAACTACAACCAAACCATCAACCACTAGATATAACTAACCAAAAAACATGTATATGGGCCTACTTCTCCATTCAAAATCACAAACTTTTTATACCAAAACACGTTATATCATGGTTATTCCTAATGATGCACATGTGCACTTTGAATATTGGTAATGTAAAAAGTAGTGTATTACGGATAGTATTGTAAATTAAAGTGCAATTGTCTATTACTGATAACGTATTACGGAATTTGTCGAAGTAATGATGCATATGCAAATGTGCATGGATAACTGTTACTCGAAAAAAAGGTTTTTTTTTTCGGTAACGAAATATAACGATTTTTTTTTTAAATATTAAAAAAATTTGAGTGCTTTTTTTATTTTTTTTAGATTTTATTTTGTGTTCACATTGGTTCTCGCGGTTCTCGCAATAAGGGTGGTTCTCAAATGAACCTTACCATATATATATGTTTAAGTTTGATAATTATATATATTGATATATTGTGAATTTGGTATGCCATTATAAAACTCATATACTCTCGTCTAACTCTCCAATCTATTCTAGAGTTGCTAAGCCACTACGAATCCACATTCGCTTTATGCTACTACGTTTTTTACATTGCTTGGCTTTGCTATAATTTGATTTTGATCATATTTATGTTATATATAACTTTTACATATTATTGTAACATTTCTGTAAGTATAGTTTGTTTTTCTTATATATAACCATAATATCAGAGTGATTTTTTTATGAAATTATATTCATCATTTATTAAAATTAGAGTAAATTGCACAAAACACCCTTTATATTTTCTCAAACTTGCAGGTTCCAGCCTTTATGTTTAAAACTTGCTAAAAAACATCTTTTAATTTTATTTTTTTTGTTGGTTCAATCATTTATTAAAATTAGAGTAAATTGCACAAAACACCCTTTATATTTTCTCTCTTTCTTCAAATGAAGTTTACCAAATCTTCATCCCCACACCGGCGACCCCCAAACACCGCACCCCTCGTTTCTCCGGCGCCCCCCTCATTTCTCCAGCGACCCTCATATCTGAAACCCATCTCTCATCTCCTCCAAACACTCAGATCTGCAACCCATCTCCGGCGACCCTCAGTCTCCGGGTCGGGTCATGCGTTGATTTTTTTAATCTTGTTTGAGTTCTGGATCTTGCATGGTTTGATGTTCCATCTGGGTTTTGTTTGATCTGTTAGAATGGGCAAACCAGGTGGTGGGTGGTGGGCAGGGGCGGTGCTGGTAGTACAACCGGTGACGGGTAGTGGGTAGAGGTGGTGTCGGATTTGGGTTTTTGACGTTTTTCGGAGGCGGTGGTGGCGGTGAAAGATGGGTGAATGGGGTGGGTGAAGGGATGGTTGTTGTGGTGGATTAGGGGCGCTGGTGTGTCGAAGGCTGTGGTGGCGGTGAATGGTGGGTAGAGGTTCAGATTCAAAATTTGTGCCTGGATAGGTTCAGATTTTTGATTGTATCCATTGAAGATTTATGCTTGGATTATGGTCTTTGGTGACTTTTGAAGAAATGGATTCCATTAATGGAGGTTGTGAAGGTTCTTTTGTTTAATTTCCGGCACATAGTTTCTTTTGGTTTTGTTTAATCTTGTTTAAGTTCTGGATCTTGTGTGGCTTCCGGTTTGTTGGTGGGGATTCGAAGGATTTTGGGTGTCTTTTTTTTGGAACTTTGAATAGTGAACTATGTGGGTTTGATGTGTTGGATTTGGGCGGTGATGATGCAAAAAAAACGCATATTTTAATGACGATGGCACAGCAAGGATGGTGGAGGGTAGGATTTTGAACCTGCAACCCCACTTTCTAGCCTCTGCCTCTGATTATCGGAAAAATATGAGCCAAACCCCGTTTTTTTCAAGAATCTAAACATTGTTTTGATTTTTGTTGTTGATTTTTATATTTTTCCCCGTCGATGATGATAACAATCTATCTGAGACACCTACCGAGTTACGATTTCTGGGTGCGTTCGTTTTGTGTAAAAAAGTTTTTGAAAAAAAAAATTTAAAACCGTAAACTTTTTAACGAAAATGTAAATTTTTTAACGTAAAACGTAAAGTTTTTAACGTAAAAGTTAAAACCGTAAACTTTTTTACGTAAAACGTAAAAATTTTAACGCAAAACGTAAAACGTAAAGTTTTTAACGTAAAACGTAATTTTTTTAACGTAAAACGTAAAAAGTTTAACGTAAAACGTAAGAAGTTTAACGTAAAACGTAAAACGTAAAACGTAAAAGGGTTAACACAAAACGTAAAACGTAAAAGATTTAACGGTTAACGTAAAATGTAAAAAGTTTAACGTAAAACGTAAAACGCAAAAAGTTTAAAAAATTTGTTAAAAAAATCTGAATTTAAATGCTTTTAATAAAATAATTATGTTTAAAAAATAAAAACTAATATAATAATACAAAAAAATAACAAAAATAATAAAGACAAAAAGACAAAAAAGAGTGTTTTTACTAAACTGACTTTTTGCATTAAAATATTAAGAACATAATAAGACAAAAGATACTTAATATTATTTTTTAACTACTTTTAATCTTGTCCATCCGTCTTGAAGATCTAATGGTTGTAAAGTGGTTCTCTCGATTCTTACAATTGGGGTGGTTTTCATTTTATCGGTCCCCTATAGATTCATAGTGATTATTTATTAAGCTCACACAATATTTTATCATCTTATCAAGCTTAAACCAAATTGTTATGTCTAGTTTTCAACTATATAGATTTTATTATGTAGTGTAAATGTTGTCGCTAAAACTATCATGGCGGTATAGTCGTTACTATCTGAGAGCAATGTGTCATTAAAAATCCCACTGGTTAAAAATCAGATTACTCACACCCTGATTTTGATGGAGTATTGACGACGGGTTACTTACGCCTCTCTATGTCTATGTAAATGTTAAAAGTATAGCAGGTTATACATTTTGGATACCAATTTAATATCTTAGCTTTTATAATGTCTTGATACATTTTATAACACATTTATTTCTATTATTTGGAACATGTAAAATGTGGTGTATAGACTCTTGGAGGTCTTGGGCTTTATCTTGGAATTGCTAATGGGCTTGGATCGTACCAGCTGGGCTTGTAGCAGTTGTAGAGAATTTAGAAGAGCCGGGTTGTTATAACAACCCGGATAAAGTGTCTGTGGATCAATATGAAAGGAGAAGTTATGAGTTCTCAGCCATTAATTCAAGATATTCACATCTCCAAAAACTTCTTCTCTCTCTAGGCGAATTAGGGTTTATATATTGTAAATGCTTTGATTCTCTATCAATCAAAGCTTATAGCATAGATCTGGTTGTAGTTCGTTAGAGATAATCACTTTGAAAAAACTAAACTAGAAGTTGAATGAAAAATGATAATCGAAATTAAATGGTAGTAGATGTTACTCACAAGTCAATACCTCGGTAGCGACATACCCACCCGCATGTGACACATTTCTAAAGGGGTGCTATTTCTTAAAATAATTCTTATGTGTATTCCTTAAACGTGGATTTCAATGTAGGGAAAAACATGGCTGAAGCTTAATACAATGATATCAACATCGCTTCCAGATGTATGGTAAAACACAAGGTGTGTTGTCGAGAATAGGTGAAAAAGAGATTGAATTGTAGTTCTTTTTGATTGATACATTCTATTACATCCGGGCCTTCAATTTATAGACCAAACATAAACTAAAAATGGATACAAGAATAATTAAAGGGAATAAACCAAGGCTGGAAATCCGGATTGTGAGCTGTAATTGTGAGCAGAAGATGTGAGATTAGGTTTGACTAAACCCAATATTTTCCAAATATACTTTATTTTCTAACATCCCCCCTCAAGTTGAACGGTGGGATCTCCAATGTTTAACTTGCCCAAACATTTTGCAAATGTAGGTCCGTTTTTCCGGTGGATCGATAACGAGAAACCTATTCCCTGTTTATAACAAACACGGTAACGGGTGCGGAATCCCCGTGACGGTGCAAACCAAACAAATTGTATAAAATAACACGGATTAACCAATGAAACACACTCAATTGATTAAACGGGATGAGAACCGATCAAACTGATACAAACACAGTTTGACAGAATTTTGACAGAGTTTCTTTACATGTATGCTCTCATCTCTGTTTCAAAGTGAAACAGAGAGAGGTATTTATACTAGACACAGACCAGAACATGACGAAACACAA
>JARYGA010024803.1:0-24390 GCA_030545235.1 Helianthus tuberosus
ATTGTAAACATACCTCCTACACAGTCATCTCTTTTGTTAACAAATCTTCAGCTCAAGCCAATGATGCTTTATCACCACCAGAAACTATTCATGGAAACAAATTAGTGGGTCGACACACCAAGAAATTTCCAATATTTGATTTTAGTGAAAATCGTTTTTAAAATCTTTACTAACTTATCAAATGGGGGAAACAATAAAAGCAACTTCCAACATTTAGATCAACCTAAGATGAACCACAACTTATTATTGTGGAAAGTATTTTCTCTTTATGGCCATCCCGATTTCATGCCTTAGTTTATGGCTAGAATTATTTGTTTCCTTTTCCTTGTTCTTGTATCTAGTATTTAAGTTCTGTTTTGGAGCCTTGGTTGAATACAACAAAAATTACAATATTCAATATCTGTTTATATGGTATCAGAGCAGGTAACATACTTCTCTACCATCAAACCCTAACATCTTCGACCGCCAAGAACAATGGCCGGAGAAGATGACTCCACGACAGCCAAAACTCCAAACCAAAACCAAAATATCGACCACTTCTCTCCGCACTATCTCCACCCCTCCGAAACCCCCTTGACGGAAAACTTTGCGGGTAACGTTAGACGCGAAGGTAAGTGGATTGTTGATTCGGGTGCTTCAGAGCACATAACACACAGGCAGGAATGGATCGAAAATAAAATGAGAACTTTGAATGAAAAGCCGGTCACTATTCCTAACGGACTGCACGTTCCCGTAGAAGGAAGAGGGACTTGCACTTTACCAAATGGCCTAAAAATTGAGAATGTTTTGCACGTTCCAAAATTCACGTGTAATCTCTTGTCGGTTGGCACATGACCTACAATGTACAGTAACATTTTTCCCAACCTTTTGTGTGATGCAGGATTTAGCAACGAGGAGGTTGATTGGAGCCGGTAAATACACGGATGGTCTTTACGAGATGGACATGGTGGGCAGTGAAAGGAAGGCGTTGATGGTAACTATGGATACATGGCACAGGCGTTTGGGGCACGCTTCACGTGAGAAACTTTCTCGCTTTGACTTTATTGAATTTCCTTCAAAAACTGGTATGTCGTTTTGTGATTCTTGTGTTAAAGCAAAACATAAGGGATTGCCGTTTCCTATTAGTTCTATTAAAACCAAAGGTTGTTTTGAGCTTTTGCATTGTGACATATGGGGGAAGTATAGAACGCCTTCACTCACTCAAGCGAGATAATTTCTCACCATTGTCGATGATTATAGCAGGGGTGTTTGGGTATTCTTGTTGAAACATAAGAATGAAGCAAGTGATTGTATTATTTACTTTCATCAATACATCAAGACCCAAGTTTCAAGGCTAGTCAAACGTATTCGGTGTGACAATGGAGGAGAGTTTACCTCTAATCGCATGAACAAGTTTTATGCCGAAAATGGCATCATCCTTGAAACCACATGTCCACACATGCCTCAACAAAACGGTGTTGTGGAGAGAAAGCATCGCCATCTTCTCGAAACAACACGTTCTATCAGATTTGAGGCCAACCTACCAAAGAGATTTTGGGGGGAGTGCGTCTTAACCGCTGCTCACATTATCAATCGTCTTCCCTCCAAAGTCATAGGCAACAAGACGCCATATGAAATGATCCACAACGAAAAGCCAAATTTTGATCTTTTAAGGGTGTTTGGGTGTCTCGCCTACTATAGAAATACCGACACGAATGGTGACAAGCTCGAAGAAAGGGGGAAGCCAGGGGTATTTCTCGGCTATCCGGGCAGAACAAAAGGATACAAAATATTTGATGTACAAAGGGGTAAAATCATTGTTTCAAGAGATGTCAAGTTTGTTGAGAACATCTTTCCTTACAAAGGTGGCCAACAAGACACGTGTCAAAAGACGATGGTGTTTTCGGGTTTCCACCTTGGTACTATGGAGACCACAATGAAGAATGCAATATTAATCAAACACCAACTTTCGCTACAGACAACGAAAATGAGAACAATGATGAGTCACAAGTGACTGAGCAAAATATGGTTGAGAATGACATGGATCCAATCGGTCCCATTAATCCCGAAAATAATGAGGCTCAGCAACCGAACCCTCCCGACATGGGGGCCGAGGCCCAGCAACCCAACGATATCGAGGCCGAGGCTCAGCAACCCAACGATGCCGAACCTCTTGAACGACAGCCGAGAGAAAGAAGGGAACGTGCTAGATCGAAACGACTAGATGGGTATGATGTCTCACTACCACCGCCCCTCGACCATGCCGCACCTGCTTCTGATCAACGCTCCTCTATGGTACATTCCATGTCCAACTATGTTTGCTATAATAATTTTTCACATTCTCACAAGGCCTTCTTATCGGCCATCTACAAAACCGATGAGCCAAGAACCTTTAAACAAACAGTGCAGAATGAAAACTGGAGGGTAGCTATGAAATGAACGGAACGTAGACTCTTGAAGACTTGCCGAAAGGTAAGAGGGCCATCATTCCAAGTGGGTTTACAAGGTTAAGTACAAGCCCAATGGAGACATTGAAAGATACAAAGCCCGCTTGGTTGCTAAAGGTTTCACATAAATGGAAGGGATTGATTTGCATGACACGTTTGCTCTGGTTGCCAAGTTGGTTACTGTTCGAACCATTTTAGCAGTCGCAGTTAAACGAAACTGGATGGTTCATCAATTAGACGTGAATAATGCATTCATGCATGGTGATTTGAATGAGGAGGTGTACATGAAGATACCTCAAGGTTTTGATAAAGGAGAGGAGAACAAAGTGTGTCGGCTAAGAAAGTCTCTTTATGGGCTCAAACAGGCGTCGAGAAATTGGTATCATAAGTTCACCACAACACTTGTCGAAGCCGGTTTTAGACAGCCAAAGGCGGACCATTCCTTATTTATATTCAGGAGGAGGGAAATATATGTTGCAGTCTTAATCTACGTTGATGACGTGATTTTGGTTGGCAATGATGCTACGAGAATGAGCGAGATAAAATTGTTTCTGAATGAACGTTTCAGCATAAAAGATCTTGGAAATCTTAAGTATTTTTTTAGGGATTGAGGTCGCTTAAACAGAAGAAAGTATGGTACTTAGTCAAAGGAAGTACACTCTCTACATTATTGAAGACGCTGGTATGCTTGGATGCCGGCCGAGTCCGATACCTATGGAACAAAATCTAAAGTTAGAAGCAGGAAAAGAGGAAGATCGGGTTGATCCAAGTCATTATCGGCGACTTGTCGGGAGGTTGCTCTATCTTCAGGCCACCGGTCCCGATATTGCCCATTCGGTTAGTATCCTAAGACAGTTTCTGGCGGATCCTCGTACAAGTCATCTCGAATCTGCTACAAGGGTCGTTAGATATTTGAAGGCAACCGCTGGGCAAGGCATCCTATTACCGAAGATAGGGGGAAACAATCTCGTGGCCTATACCGATTCCGACTGGTTAGGTTGTCCTTTCACTAGAAGGTCAAGAACCGGGTACCTTCTTCTCCTCGGGGGTGGTCCCGTTTCTTGGAAGTCAAAGAAGCAGTCGGTTGTATCTCGATCCTCTGCTGAAGCCGAATATAGAGCCATGGCCACAATAGTTAGTGAAATCCTTTGGCTGCGATGGCTCCTCAGTGATCTCGACACTCACCAAACAGCTCCAACTACCGTCTTCTGTGACAACATTGCAGTCAAACACATTGCAAATAACCCGGTTTTCCACGAGCGTACTGAACATGTCGAAATGGATTGTTATTTTGCCCGCGAACGTGTCGAGTCGAAGGAAGTTGAACCGGTTTACATCAACACCAACCATCAAGTGGCGGACTTGTTTACCAAGGCTCTCGGATCGAAACAGTTGCAGGTTTTACTTGGCAAGTTGGGCGTTCGGAATCTTCACGCTCCAACTTGAGGGGGAATATTATTGTGGAAAGTATTTTCTCTTTATGGCCATCCCGATTTCATGCCTTAGTTTATGGCTAGAATTATTTATTTCCTTTTCCTTGTATCTAGTATTTAAGTTCTGTTTTGGAGCCTTGGTGGAATACAACAAAAATTACAATATTCAATATCTGTTTATACAACTTGTGTTCCGCAATAGAAAGTCGCAGTTTATGTGCTTAAGAGACAACGGAAAAGAAGGAAAACAGTCAAATGAGGGAATAGACAAAAGTATTGAAAACTACCTTTATTTATGATGACGTATGTTTTAGTTCGACTTCAAAAACCGAGACTGGGCCAGATAAGGATATTCCCATTGAGGCTAAACCAACCCATATCCACTCCTATATACATACATGAATAATAATAATAACAATAGAGTTTTAATAACTAAAATTAAAATTTGACAATCTGTATCCTCTAAAATTTAACCTTCATCCGATTAGAATTAAAACGCACCTATCCCGAATTATGATTCTGTTTGTGGCAGGAACGGTAGGGCCGCTAAACATCCAGCAATTACAGTTCTTGCTTCAAGATTCTTGAAAAATCATAAACAAACAAACAAACAAATAAATATATAAAAAATATACCTGGCCTCTAACAGGCTTATGAAATTCCAATCCTCCATCCTTATATTTTTGTATAACCCCTGCCCACATCTGCATATTCATTTTATTTTAATAAACTTCAAACTCAAAAAAAAACACGAAATGTATGTGTGTGTGTGTGTCGGTGGTTAAACTATTAACATGTGTACTGTACTACTGTTTATCATCAACACTTACATCTGGTGTACTCTGAGAATCGATTCAAACATCATCTATGCTCATCATCCCATCCTGCATATAGATATAGGATATCAAATTTCAAGTAAACCCAAAAATTAGAAAAAACAAAATCATACTAAAAAAACTTACAGCCCACGATACTAAAGAAACCCTAGACTTTTTTTCAAGCAATTAAATCAAATTCATCTTCACTATCTCTTTGGAACCGATTAAACCCTACATTTTTTCAAAAAACACAAAGGGATGTAACTGAATGAAGATAACAAAGTGAATCGACCTTACACTTTCACCAGATACAATGAAAAGCCGATGATTGCGAATCGAGTGAAAGCACCATTGTTGATTATCTTTAAACACTAACTCTTCGAAAACGACAACCAGACTGCAATTAAAACCAAATCGGATCCGAATGAGGAGATTAAAACCAAATCGCCTGAATCCCTTCAACTTTCATCTCTTCTCTCTCTGGGTTTTGGAGATCTGTTTTGGGGAAATAATGAATTTGAATTTTGAATGAGATAAGTTGTTTGAGGAAAACTGGAAAAGCAGAGATGTATGTGTTTTGAATCAGATAAGCTGGTTTGGGAAAGAAAAGAGAAGATACATAGGGGAACGAAGAAGAAGAGGAAGAGGAAAGGGAAATATGGGTGTGGTGGCGTCTAGGGTTTTTTTGACCTTTAGTATGAACTGCAGGAAGAGAAAGAGACGTCACAGAGAGATGTAGGGAACGATTTTGACTATGGTTTTTTTAAGAATTGACTTTGGGTTTAAATTAAAAAAAAGAAAATTTTATAAAAATTACACATAGGATGATATGGCTTGAGAGTGTGACACATAGGATGATATTAACATGGGGGCTTGAGAGAGTGACACATAGGATTTGATCACTTTGCTTTATTATCGTAGTAAGATTAGTTAATTTACCATTATTAAATACATATTACTACTTTGTGACGCATTTCCTACGAAAACCAATTAACTTATTGTATTTTCAAATATTCCGTAACAGATGCGTTATAGTTTGTGGCACAATTATAACAAACAACCTCCATCCATTAATTAGTTTTTCCACCCCACGTCAATGAAAACTAGGGGTGTAAACGAGCCGCGCCGAGCCTGAGCTCGACTGGGCTCGCGCTCAGCTCGTCGTGTTTTTTTTGAAGCTCGAGCTCGGCTCGGTTCGAGCCTACTTATTTGAGCTCGAGCTCGGCTCGCGAGTAAAACCCAAAGCTCGAGCTCGGCTCGCGAGTAAAACCCAAAGCTCGGGCTCTGCTCAGGCTATTTTAAGAACAACATCAGACGAGTTAAAAACTCAGCTCGAGCTCGCTTGAGTATCGCTTAAACAAGCCAAAGCTCGGCTCGAGCTCGGCTTGCCAATGCTATCATCATTATTATTATATTATATATAAAATAAATAAATTTTTGTTTGGGCTCGTTTAGCCTCGCGAGCCTAAACGAACTTTGTATTTTAGGCTCGAACTCGGGTTCGATAACTAAACGAGCTATATTTCAGGCTCGAGCTCGGGCTCGGACTCGTTAAAGCTCGACTCATTCGAGCTTTTAGCCGAGCCGATAACGAGTACCTCTCAAACATTTATAAGCCTAATAAAAACCTATCGATACTTGTTCATACTTGTTCCAAGATAACAACTTTTATCGTTTGACCAGGCAATAAATTGTATTTTTAATTAATAGTGGAATCAGATGGTTTTTTAAGTATCCAATTTTTTTTAACGGCAAATTTAGATTACTGACGGACCACTAGAGTATCATCGTGCCACTAGCGGAACCACTCGATCATATCCATCTCCACTAGACATAATGCCTAGACACCAATTCAGAAGGAAACCCAATAAATATGGGAAACCCCCCTTGTGGAATCAGATGGTTTTTTAAGTATCCAAATATTGATTTACAAAATGGTGTACGGTTATACACTCAGATGGAAAGTGCATGTAGGAGGGGAGGGGCATGTTTCTTTTTTTTTACATTCCCCAGAATCAAGCTCTCGGTTCACACTTCACATCCTAATTCCCAAATTCCCGATCTTAAAATTGTCAATACTCCAAATCGGATCCAAATTAGCAAACATGGAGATCGGAACTCCATCCGTTGACGAATCCTCGGCAACAATGGCGCAATTGATGCCGATCTGAACTCCATCCGCCGAGGAATCGTCAGCAACATAGGAGGAATTGCTGCCGTTAGCTTCCGTTTTTCTACTGCCGTTAGAATGTTTTCCAGAAAACAATTATATTAGATATCATGGTTTCAAAGCTTATCTTGAATACTCTACAAGATAAATTAAGATCTGGTCCACCAAAAGATTTAAAATTGAGGGATTGCGCATTAGATTCTTCCTGGGTCATCTCTATTATATTAAACTATTAAAAATTATTACAATTATATAAATGGGTTGGTGGGCTGAAAATGGTTATAATCAAGTTAAGAAAAGGGGATATTAGCATATATGACATGAAGAATTTGGAGGTTTGCATATACCATTCTAGAGAAGTATATGTAAGTTATCTTTATCATTTTTTTTTTATAATTGTCATATAAACTTTAGTATGCTAACAATTGCATTTTTTGATATATTTGGGGGGGGGGGGGGGTACTGGAGGTAATGCACGATCTTCACGGGTCAAATTTCATTGAGGTTTCTGATGACCCTGAGGTGTGGGCTCATGTGCAGGCAGGAGGCCGTAGGCACCGGGTATATAGGGTAGGATCTTCGGATCTGCATTACATAGTGAGCAGGACATCATCCTCTTCTAGCGGGTGAGCATCATCATCATTTGTTGAGGTATCATGATTATTAGCATCATTTATATTCTATATAGAGTAAATTACAAAAATCGTCTTTTATGTATGTCACTTATTGCGAACTGTGTCCTTTGTCTTCAATAATTACAGAAAACGTACTCGATGTTTGCAAACCCTTATGTCCTTCAGCCCTAACTCATATATTTTTTTGTGGTTAAATCTGACCAAATGGACCCTACATGAGGGTATTTTGATCATTTAACTCTCATGTGGGGTCCATTTGGTCATATTTAACCACAAAAATACCCTCATGTGGGGTCCATTTGGTCAGATTTAACCACAAAAATTAACTGAGTTAGGGCTAAAGGACATAACTTGCAAGGGTTTGCAAACATCGAGTACGTTTTCTGTAATTATTGAAGACAAAGGACACAGTTTGCAATAAGTGACATACATATAAATGACGATTTTTGTAATTTACTCTTCTATATATTATTACATCTAATCGAATTGTATACTTGTTGTGATGTTTTTGATTATCTGATCAATAAGTCCTTAATACCACCGTATCCTCGAAACACCTTAATATGAACTCGAGATTGCTTGTCAAGTATGTGAAATATTATAATGGCATGGTGTTCTATTGATTGTGATTGATCCGGATGCTATGAATACCAGAACGAATCAGTTTAGGATTTAAATTGTTCCAGGTAGTTAACATTCTCTAATTTTAGTGATAGATTTATGCTATTGGTTTGCAGTAGTTCTATAGAGATATGATTTGGATCTTAGAGACTGTAACAATTGAATGTTTGACCCGAATCTTAAAACGAGTTAGTTGGGTTGACCAAGAACTGTTGAATAAAATAGAAATCTTTTGACAAAAATATGGGTTCTTGTTGATGCATTTTTAGTGTCTGTAACTAGTCTTGTTTAACGATGTATTTTGTATGGTCTTTTATTAATTATCGAGTCTGTATGTTATGTTGACCAAGTAAGATATCCTCCTATCTACTTGTGTACAACTTATTTGTCTCTTTTGATATGTAAAGTATTATGAACAATGCATGTTGCATTAAAGGGTAGAATGGTCATTATTAAGTTTATATGTTGCTGATTGTTGCTGTCTGTTTACAGAAACAAACACAACAGTTGCAGTCCACGACGAAACAGGTCTGTTTCGTCGTAACACATCATGACGAAACAGACCAATGTTCTTAATCCTGTTTCGTTGAAGGTCATGACGAATCAGACCTTGATTCGTCATGTACTGGGTTGTTCCAGGCCCAATGTCTGGCCCATGTTCAGATTCGTCAAACACTTTGTGTGTTTCGTCGATATCTTTGGCCCAGGGACTATATAAACAGCATCTTGTGTTCATTTGAACTAGAGATGAGATATTGACCATAGTAACAAAACTCTGCCGAAATTCTGTCTGAACTGTGTTTGTATCAGTTGTAATCGGTTCTCATCCCGTTAATCAATCGAGTGTGTATCATTGATTAATCCGTTGTTATTATTGCTTTATATGTTTGATTTGGCATAGTTACGTGGATTCCGCACACGTAACCGTGTTTACTATAAACAAGTGATTCGGTTCGTTATCGATCCTCAGATTTCGGGACCTACAAGTGGTATCAGAGCATTGGCTCTTATCCTTGTTTAAAATCAAACTTGTTCGGTTTTTATCAAGTATTTTGTGTGTGTTTTTCTGAAAATTTGTTCTTGAAAAATTATATTTTCTGGAAAAATATTCATAAATCTGCTGTTTTATTGTTGTTTGCTACAGATTTTTATCAAAAACCTAAGTTAGATTGTTTGTTTATGCTTTAAACCGGGTTTTTAGTGAAAATCTAGTGTATTTTCGTGTTTCGGAAAATTATCGGTGATCGGAAAACTCATCGGAAAACTCATGTTCTTGGTAGTGTTCTTCATATCTTCATAAGTGTTCTTGTTATAAACTGAGAATTTGATCTGTTCAATTGATTAAAACCAAGTGTTATAACTTATAATAATATTACTTGACTTTTGTGTAAAAGGTTATAATTGGTTTCAGTAACAAGATCTGTTTCGTTGAAAATAAGGTGTTACAATCATACCCTGTGTCAGTTTAAATATCTTTGTGTCTGGTCTTATCCTGTGACTGATCAGTAGATATTTTAAATATCTAAACCAACTGACTTTTACCCAGTTTTGACGAAACAAGCAGCCGACGAATCACATCTGTTTCGTCGCAACATCTTTGACGAATCAAGCGTCTGTTTCGCCACAACATCTTTGACGAAACAAATTCTGTTTCGCCACAAATCACAATTATCACAAGTCTGTTTCGTCATCATTCATTTAGACGAAACAAACCTGTTTCGTGAAATCTGTTTCGTCGAAAACAGATCTGTTTTACACAGAGGACTTGTAACAGCTTGCTTACTGTTTGTTTTCAAGAATTTGTGCAGGTACTATCATACATACATCAAATATGAGTTGTACTAGTCCATGGGATTGGAGTATGGATTCGAGACCACGTGAAGATCCGACGTCCGCAGCAGCGTGGGTAAAGAGTGTTTTTGGTCAACCTACTATAAGTGCCGGACAATGGGCTTTGGCATCCAATCAGAATCAAAACATTCAAAATCTTTTGATTAGCGAGAGCGAAACGGGCAGCAACAATCGCCCGCCAAAGTTGAATCATATGAACGAGTTTCCATCATGGAAAGGTCGATTCATTACATATGTTCAAGGTCAAAGCACTGATCTTTGGAGGTGTTTCATTACTCCACGCAATGATGCTCTCGAAGTAGCAGCTTCAACGGCCGAAGGTTTTACTAACATGCAGGAAAATGACAAGAAAGCATATGAATTTGAGAAAAAGTCGTTTGCTGTTCTTACTCAAGCACTTCATAAAGATATCTATCATCAATTTTCTTATTGTAAGGACACGAAATCCTTATGGGATTGTTTGGTGACAAGAGGAGAAGGAAATGCAGCTTCCAGAAAGACACGGCATGATTTATTAAAGAAAGAGTTTGAATCGTTTCAGTTCTTGGAAAACGAAACTCTAAATGATATGACCACACGGTTTTATCATTTGATTAGCGAAATGTTTGCCTATGGTGTTGTTGCAAGTGAAAAGGAAGTTTGTGCACGGTTTGCTGATTCTCTACCACCAAAGTGGAGTCCATACATTGAGCTTCTAAAGCATACAGGTATTCTAGATGCTGACACTATAACTATCTATGAATTTGTACAGAAGCTGGAACATAAAAATGATGAAGAAATCCGGAAAGCAAAACGCATTGCTGCTCCTCAGAATATAGAAATGTATTGTGGTGGAGGTTTTGACCCGTCAGCTAGTCTGAGGCAACCAAAGTTACAAACGGCGTTTGTATCAAATACAAACTCTTCTCCGTTTCCTCAACAAACTCAGGCTTATTCTGGAGAAGGTTTTATTCCTTTTATACCTCCAGTTTCTACTACTCAACCTCAGGCATATTCAGGAGGAGGTTTTATTCCATCCCTACCACAACCACAAGTCCAACCACAACAACAACAGCAAGCTCATTATACCAACAATCCTCCAACTCCAAACCCTAACACAGTCAAAGTTGATACATCAAACCTCTCAAATGTTAGCATTGAAGTAGCAAAGGAACATATGGAACTTATTAATACCATGGTCAGTGCTTACTGCGGTTTGGTCGCAGGTCAAATTGGAAACATCAATTTAACCAACGAAGACTATCTACAAATCAACCGTGATGAAATGGAGTTGATGGATATAAAGTGGGCATTCGCAAGTGCTGTTAGAAGGGCGAAGGACTTTATGGTTCGAACAGGAAGAAGTTCTTTGGAAAGCAAACAAGATACAAAGTACGGTTTTGATAAAGAAGCAGTTACATGCTTCAATTGTGGGGAAAAGGGTCACTTCAAACGTGAGTGCACTCGACCAAGCAGACAAGGCAATCAGAACCCATTCCGTAATCAGACGAGTACTTCAAATGCTAATCAAGACAATCGTGGAAAAGGGATAGTGGCTGTAAACAACACCACTAACCAGAATCAGTCTGGACCATCAAATGAAAGTCGTGCATTAACCGTACAAGCTGATGAAGGGTTTAATTGGTCTTTACAACTTGGGGAAAGTGATCAAGATAAAGGAGGAACAGCGTGTTATGCTAAGATTATCAATCACATCAAGCACGTTCATAAGGAAGAATTTTCTGATAGTGACGACAGTTCTGGTAATACCGGGAGTTCTGATGAAGAAAGTTCTACTTCGAGTTCTGAATCTGATGTGAACAAAGAAGCAAGTTCAAATCTTGATGACTTATTGAATGAAGCAGAAGAGTTGAAATGTCAGAAATCAGTTCTGATCAAGAAGGCTGAGGTAGCATCTAAAGAAATGGAGAAGTTCTTTTCTGAAGACGGATCTTTCTCTTATCAGACTGCCTTTATGGCAAATGTCTCAGATTCTACAAGTCAGGTAAAATCTGAAATTCTTATCAACTGTAGAGATTGTGAGTATATGAAAAATGAATTTGATAGAATAAAGCTTCACTGTGATTCGATTCATATTCACAATCAGAGTTTAGTTGTTGAAATGGCTAAATGCAAAGAAGCGAATATGGCTTTGGTTCGAAACGAAAAAGAATTTAAATCTATGATTGAAACTCAAAAGAAAAATGTTTCCGAAGTGACAAAAACTGTTTATCATAAACAAGTTAGTATAAATGATTACATTAACATTGTTGAGGAAACTAAAAAGGAACTAGCCATTGCCAAATGTGAGCATGATGCAATCAAGCAAAAATTGGAGAGTTACTCTAACTCCCGATTTGTGCTCGATCACATTATTGATGTTCAACAACTAAAGGGAAACAAGAAAGGTGTTGGGTATAAGAAGTGTCCGCCCCCTTTGAGACATAATTATGCATATATGCCTGATGAAGAAGAAATGCCACGGTTTGAATCCAGTGTGCCTCTTGATTATGAGGAAGTTACTACTGGCCTAGGGTTCAAATCGGACAATTCTCCAAGTACAAATTCTGAGCAAAAAGAGTCAACATCTACGAAACAAGGTCCTCCCACCATTGAGGACTATGAGTCGTCGGATGATGAACCTGAATCAGATGTGAGTAATCAGGATAAATCACTTGACAAACTTAAAGGAGTAGAAGTTCCAATTGAGAATCATATTCTGTGTGATCCTCCTACCCCTGCTGTTCAACCTGTTGTTCAACAAGTGATAAATCTTGTGTCTACTGTTAAAAGTAATATTGTGTTGTACACTTTGGTTGGTGACTCTAAAATCTATTCAGATAATGATTTTCCAATTAAAAATGTCAATCCATCATTGATTGATAATGTTTTTGAAAATAACACAAGTAAGTTTGTGGGAAAGTCGATTCCGGGAGTTAATGTGACTCAATGTAATCCAATTCCTAAGACTGAAATTAAAAAGAAATTTGGAAATCAGAAATCACCTTCAAAGTAACAACCTATTGCTTCTAAGGGTAAACAATCAGATCAACGAGCTAAATTGTCAAATGTTTCCAACTCAAAATTTGAAACAAAAGGGACTCGTTATCAGAAGAAAAACAGCAATGTCAAATTTGTGGAATCGAGGGGTACAGATAAAATTGAGACTTTTGCTAACAAGTCAAACAATGATTTTGTACAAGTCAAAATTTTAAAACGTGATAGTCAAAACAATTACACTCAACATTCAAACGGGTGTGATGAAAAAGCTAGTACCTCGGGTTATACAAGTTCGACATCTGATCGTCGATCAAGTTCTCCTAAGTTTGTTGAAAGGAGAACGTGTTTTAAATGTGGGGAGTTTGGGCACATCATCAAAGATTGTGTTAACACTCCGATAGCGAAATTTGTTGAAAGAGCATCACCTGAATCGATTCACCCTAAATGTCGTACTGTTTCACCTAAACATGATAAAAGAACTATTAAAGAACAGGAATCGAAACAACGACATCAAGATGTGAAGAAAATAGAAAAGGCTTTAAAACCTAAGGTCAATTCTGTTCCAAGGGAACCAAGTTCACCTGTAAAACCAGAAATTTCAAAATTTGTTTACAAAACTCAATCTGGTAAACAAAAACAAACTTGGAAACCTAGGAAGAGTGAAGGTTCAGGGGGAGCTGTTCGTTTGGAAAACCATCAACAAATCGAGATCACTATTCGTGATGCTCAGGGACGACCCAAGACCACTTTGGCTTGGGTCCCCATCCTTAACTAATCATTGGATGATATGTGCAGGATGTTCCAGGAGGAACTATTAATAGTCATTGGATTGTTGATAGTGGGGCATCCAGGCACATGACGGGCGACTTACGGCTTCTATATGATGTGAGAAACATTAAAGGAGGGTATGTTGCTTTCGCTGGAGACAAAGGCGGTTACATCACTGGAGAAGGAATGATTTCCAATGGTGTGGTATGTTTCGATAAGATCAATTATGTTCGTCAAATTGATCATAATCTTCTCAGTGTGTCGCAAATCTGCGATAAAAAGTTCACCGTGCATTTCGATGATGCCGGTTGTTATGTGCTTAAACCTGGTTTCACAATTCCTGATGAATGGATTCTCTTATCGGCTCCAAGAATCAATGATCTTTATGTTCTTGATATGAGTCAAGCGATTACGACTTCTGCACAAGTCACATGTTTTGTCTCGAAAGCCATGGAGAAGGAGTCTATATCTTGGCACAGAAGAATGGGACACATTCACTTGAGAAAAATGAACCATTTGGTGAAAAACAATCTTGTGAATGGCGTGCCCGTGAGAAGTTTTCATCTACAAGATATCTGTGTTTCGTGCCAGAAAGGGAAACAAACAAAGAAGTCTCACCCTTTGAAGAAAATCAACACTGTTGGCATGCCTCTCGAACGTCTTCATATGGACCTCTTTGGACCTATGAGACACAAAACAACGTTCGGAGATGTGTATTGTTTAGTAGTTACTGATGACTACTCTAGATTTTCTTGGGTAGCTTTTATGGCACACAAGAGTGATACTCCTCGCATCCTCAAGGATCTTCTTACAATGTTGGAAAATCTCTACTCGTTGAAAGTTAAGAGGATCAGAAGCGACAATGGAACTGAATTCAAAAACCGTGTTATGGATGAGTTCTGTACTTCTAAAGGCATTCTTCATGAATACAGTTCTCCTTACACTCCACAACAAAATGGTGTCGCGGAGAGGAAGAATCGGACAATAATTGAAACTGCAAGAACAATGTTGGTAGAGTCGGCGTTTCCTGTTCAGTTCTGGGCAGAGGCTGTGTCGACTGCTTGCTACACATTAAACCGAGTTCTTACGGTTAAGAGACATGGCAAGACTTGTTTCGAACTTCTACAGAAAAGGAAACCAGATCTTTCAATTCTAGAACCTTTTGGTGGTCCATGCACTATGATTGATCCGGATGGAAAGTTTGGCGCGAAAGCTATTGAGGGTTTCTTCCTTGGATATGCTACTCCAAATTTTCGTGTTTGGAATCTGACTACCAAAAAGATTGAACTATGGAGTGAAGTAAGGGTTCAGAGATATACAAATCCTGTTAAAGCTCCAGGTGATCCTTGGATGTTCGATTATGATGGGCTATTCAACTCCTTTGACCTGCCAATTTTTGATGAAGATTCCGCAGCTGCTAGAATGATATTTGATAGTGACAATGTTGCTGAGTCGTCATTAGTTAGACCTGTTGTTGTTAACTCACAAAGTTCTAATTCGTCTAACAACACGGTTCAAAATGAGGAAGTTGAAAATGCTACTGAATACAATGAGTCATCAGAAGAAGATGAAGAAAATCTGGATACGACTGAAGGTACTAAATCTCCAGTTGTTCCAGTTCAGGGTATTTCTGTTGATACTCCTCATGTGCAAGTCGATGATACTGCTGAAGGAAATGCATGCACTTCTACGCATATTCCAGGTGTAGAGTTGGTTGTTGATCTTAATATTAACAATTTGGGTGTTAATGCTCGTGTTCCTGAAAATCCTGAAATGAGGATACACGATACCCATCCACAGCAGAATATCATAAGAGATGTCCAACAAGGTGTGCAGACACGTAATCAGCTGAGAAACAACCAGAGTGCTGGTTTGTATTCAGCTATTAGAGAATCTGGTCTACAAAACGATTGGTCTTTCGCGTGTTACGTTTCACAAGAAGAACCAAAATCTTGGAAGGAAGCTTTAAAAGATAATTCGTGGGTTGAAGCCATGTAGGACGAACTGCAGCAATTTCAAAAGCTTGGTGTTTGGAAGCTTGTTGAAAAACCGGAGAATTACAAGAAAATTGGAACACGATGGGTTTATAAATGCAAGAAAGACGACCGTGGAGTTGTTATTCGCAACAAAGCGAGACTGGTTGTTCAGGGTTTTCGTCAGATTGAAGGCATTGACTACAATGAAGTTTATGCACCTGTTGCACGTCTGGAAGCTATTAGGATCTTTTTAGCTTATGCTTCTTTCAAAGGATTCAAATTTTACCAGATGGACGTTAAAAGTGCTTTTCTTCATGGTATTGTTCAAGAAGAGGTGCATGTCGAACAACCTCCAGGTTTTGAAGATCCTATTCACCCCGATCGGGTTTGGTTGCTCAACAAAGTTCTTTATGGTCTACATCAAGCACCTAGGGCTTGGTACGCAACCTTATCAAACTATCTTCTGGAGAATGGATTTAGACGAGGTCTTATTGATTGCACACTCTTTATCAAAGAACAAGATGAAGATCTTCTGCTGGTGCAGGTATATGTTGATGATATAATATTTGGATCTACTAATGATTCTTTGTGTAGGCAATTCGAAAGTGTTATGCAAGAAAAGTTCGAAATGAGTGCTATGGGAGAGATGAATTTCTTTCTGGGCCTTCAAGTTCAACAAACAGAGTCTGGGATATTCATCCATCAGACTAAATATGTTGGTGACATTTTGAGCCGATTCCAAATGTCAGATGCAACGCCCATTGGTACCCCACTTCCGCATAATCATGGGATTACTCCGGATTTGAAGGGAGAAAGCATCAACTCCTCGTACTATCGTGCCATAATCGGATCTCTCATGTATCTTACCGCTTCGAGGCCTGATATCATGTACCCAACATGCTTGCTAGCAAGATATCAAGCAAACCCGAAGGCCTCTCATCTGTCAGCTGTCAAAAGGATTCTACGCTATTTGAAGGGATGCCCAGACCTCGGTCTTTGGTACCCTAGGGATGATAGTTTTGAATTAATTGCATACAGTGATTCTGATTTCGGTGGTTGCAAAATCGATGGCAAATCAACAACAGCAGGATGTCAGTTCCTAGGAAATCGCCTGGTCACGTGGCAGTGCAAGAAGCAAACGTGTGTTGCTACATCAACATGTGAAGCAGAATATATTGCTGCCTCGAGTTGTTGCTCCCAAGTTCTTTGGATACAACAACAAATGCGCGACTACGGTTTAGAATTCCTATCTACCCATATTTTTGTTGATAATAATGCTGCCTTGCAAATCACTAGAAATCCTGTGCAACATTCTAAGACTAAACACATCGACATTAAATATCACTTTATCCGTGATTGTTTTGATAAGAGGTTAATCGATGTCGTTCATGTCCCCACTGATCACCAACGTGCCGACCTGTTTACAAAAGCTTTTGATAAATCACGTTTTGATTATCTACTTTTGGTCAATGGCATTAAGGTGATACCCGAGTAAACTTCTTTGGCTGATCGTTTTTGTAAATATTTTCTTTATAAACTTTGAAAATTCAAAAAGATTTTAGTTTTCGTAAACTTTGCGAATTTTAGGGGGAGATATTTCAAGAAAATACAAAAACATTGCAAAAGTTCAAAATCCAAAAAAATGTTATTACTTCCTGTCGTTTCGTTTGAAAAATTCAAAAATTCAAAAACAATAGAAAAACCAAAAATGAGTTTCTTGGATAAAGGAAAATGATGAAATTCACTGGTGTGGTCGGTCAATGTGCTCAAAATGCAAAATAAAAAAAATGATAAGTATCTCTTCTAACGATGTATCGGTAGGCTCACAATCAGACTAAAATGTGCAGGATGATACAAACCTAACAGACTTCAAGTCAGGTGGGAACCGCACATTGGCATATGGTCTTAGTACCGAAATCTCGTTTGAGAGATTGCCGAGATCTGAAATATTCGGTCTTTATGCTGCTTATCATCTGGGTATCATGGTTGTGTCAAACCGTAAAAATAACGGATACGAAGTCTAAGATCTTCCATGATACTATACATACGTGTACATACTGCATTCGACCTCAATAAGTGATAATATATCACAGATTCTTTGCGGGAGTCAAGTTCGTCTCTCTGCTGTACGAAAGTACTGACCTGTTCACGGACTTGCTCTTGTGCCCTCATGCATATGAAAATCAAGTTCCTCATCAATAAGTGATTCTATCACATAGGGCTTGTTTTCAATCAAAATAAGTGAGTCTCTCACATTTTTATACGGTCAAACAGATGATAATCGGTATACTCACCGGTAAGATGAATTCTCGTGCATACCTTGATACGGGAATGTGTCGTGAGTGGATTTACATCGACTTGTAAGTATAATCCTTAACGTTAATCGTATCTCTTAAATTATGATTACGTCTGATCAATTTGAGCTTATGTGGACCACAATACCGATAATTGAGGTAGTATACTTATCCAGAGCTTTAAACAGAATCAAAATCATGTTGACTAAGACCGTAAGCTGGTATGATTCCTTGTCCTTGAGATTCGCAAAAAGATTGCACTTGTACAGTTGTTTAGTGTTTTTAACAGTTTTCCGCATTTTCATTTAGTTTACTGTGCTTTAAATTTGTTTTTAGTATATTTGTGTAAAGTTCGTTTTTGATTAAGCCGAATTTGTTGCTTGGTGTTTTCTACCGAAAGCCTGAAACCTTCTTCATAAAAACGTTCTTGCATTTGAAAAATTCAAACTGAATGGAATTGTGTTCATAATCTGTTTAGACTGCAAAATATTACCACTGTTTTGACTGCAAAATATTTCCAGCCTGGGTGTTGCTGTTTTGAAAAATCTGTTGGTGAAACAGAACAGTCGACGAATCAACATAGTCGACGAATCAACATAGTCGACGAATCAGACCATAAACGGCGAATCAAATCTGTTTCGTCATAACAGACGACGAATCACAGGAGCCCAAATCTGTTTCGTCATGGGCTAAAGTTTAGGCCCAAGTTCAAACCCAAGTTTCTGTTTCGCCGGGCCCATTTCAGTTTCGTCGAGTTCTCAGATTCGTCGAGACTAATCGGTGTATATATAGGTCCCACTTGTTCACTTTTTCAAAACATCACAGTTATCATCTTCTTCAAACAACCAAAAACCCATACCTACGGTTTCTCTTCCAAATCGCTCAAAACATCAGTTTTTATTCAAAATTTTACAAACATCAAAGGTAGTAACATGTTCTGATTCACATTCCGAACACTTTGAACCGACGGATTTTCATCCGAAACCCTCAGAGACCCCTTTGAGACCTTGTTTTTCTTTGATTAAATATGTGTTGATGTTGCATGTTTTATGCTTTCCTTCTAATCTGATAGATTTAGGTTTATCAATGTTTGATTTGCTTTGATTTGTTAGTGGGTTTTTATAACAAAAACAGGGGTTTGTATTTGAAAATGGTATTATCTGTTTTTACAAGGGTTTTTGTTCGAAAAATCATTTATGGGTGTTTATAAATGGGTTGGGTATAAATAATGTTGATTGAATGTGTTTGTGTTTATATCTGATGTTTGTTTAAACCCAATACGGCGAAACTGATAAAACCCCCAAATTGACGAATCAAGTTTAACCCTAATTTCGACGAATCAAACATATGGCGAATCAAACATACGACGAATCAGACGACGAATCAAAGATGACGAATCAGAAATGGAACGAAATAGACTCGACGAATCAAAAAGTCGACGAATCAAACCAGTCAATGGTCAACCCTCTGTTTCGTCGTTCAATCTTCTGTTTCGTCGTTGATCCTCTGTTTCGTCGTAAATGCCTTAGCAGTTTTCTGATGTTGCTGTTTGTTCACAGTAGACATGTTTAAATAGGTTATCTGTTATGTGAATACATGAAAGTGTATTCATACATGTCTAAATGCTATGTTATATTAATTGTGACTTATTCTGGACATTTTCATGTACAGATGGCTCCGAAAGCACAGCAAGAAAAAGGAAAACGAAAGAAAGCGATAAAGAAAGAAAACAAAACTGAAGAGGAGATTATGTCAGAAAAACGCCATAATCAAGTTGCATATTTGGATCCGGAAGACAAGCTCACGGAATTTAAAGATATGACGAAGTGGATCAGGGAGTCACGTATCAATCATGCTGTTACATACTCGACACCCGTCTACAAATCTCTAATTAAAGCTTTCTGGGATTCTGCTAGCGTCGTCAAAATTGATGGAAAGGAGATTATCAGAGGTCGTGTGAATGATCTGTATGTCGTTGTTACTCCGGAGATATTGAATGAAGTTCTTCAATTACAAGATCAACCGAATGCTCCTTATTCAATTCCAATCATGTGTTCGCGAGGCTGTTTACTAAGGATGAAATGTAAAGGAGATCTTTTCGTCAAACAAATCAACAAAGGTGATCTTCCATTAAGATACAAGTTTTTATTGCATGTTCTTATTCAGTGTCTCAGCAATAGACGATATGGATATGATATGGCTGGAGATGATCTAGTTGGTTTCATGGTTGCTTTGGTGTTAAACAAACCGTTTAGCATCTCGAAGTATATTTTCAGCAATATGAAAGAGAATATGACAAGGACTGGTAGTAGAACCACCGGGAACAAGTTTTGGATGTATCCACGGTTTCTGCAAATGATAATGAATGTTCAGCATCCAGACCTTCCTAAAGCTGAAAATGATCTTTTGAAAATAGAGGCGATGAATTTCAACTCGTTAAGGCTAATCAAGACTATGGCTGCCAAAAGATACAAAGAAAGTGTTCCTCCAAGGAAGCTTTTTGGCGCACTAGTGAATCCTGATTATGTTGCTCCTGCAAATGACAAATGGCGTCATGATGACAGCCAATCAGACAATGAAGAACCTGAGTTGGAAAGGTTAAGGATAGAAAAATTTGGTCCTGACCCAGTTGATTCAGATGAATCTGGTAGTGATGATGATGAATGTAGTGGAGATAGTGATGCAGGTGATGCAGGTGATGCAGGTGCTGTTGGTACATCAAGCAAAGGTGCTGTTTCTGGTACATCAGATAGTAGTTCATCAGCAAGTGGTGATGATGGAACTGATTCGAGTTCTAGTGATCATATAGTTGAACCTGGTTACGAAATGTATATCGATATACGTGGAGTAAGAAGGTATAGAAAGATTAGAACAGAGGATGATCCAGAGTATGTTCCAGAGGATCCTGAAGGTGAAAGGAGAACAAAAAGAAGAGCAGAAAAAGCTGTTGAAGTACAAAAGAAGAAAGCTAGGAGATATCTGAGTACTTATACTCGGAAATCTGTGCCTCAGGAGTCTTCATCTATTCCTCAGGAGCCAGCTCAATCTGTACAATCTGTACCTCAGGAGCCTGTACAAGAAGCTCCTGTAGTTACTTCAGCTACAGAACCTCCAGTTGTTACACCAGCTACTGCTACTCCATCTATTGTTCCTCAGGCAGTTCCTGTAAGATCTATGGCTTCAGCAATCAGGGCAACTACTTCGGAAATCAGTGCTGAACGTCATAGGACATTTGCCGGATTTTCTCAAGATGAAAAGATCAAATATCTGTTTTCTACACTTGAAGCGGCTGCTGATCGTCTTCAAAGGCAATCTCATTTTGGTAATCTCACAAAGCATGATCAACTTAAACAATCAGTGGAAATTAACAAATTGAAGTCAATGGTTGGTCAACAGCAAACAGTAATAGAGCGACAACAAGGTGAAATTGATGTGCTTAAAGCTGAAAATGCTCGCTTGAAGGCTCTTGATGAAGAGAAAGAGAGAAGGCTTGCCATTCTGTGGGACTATCATTGTAAACAACAAGAGGTACTAAAGAAAAAGGATGATGATACGGAAGACCAAGGAAATCCTGATACCTCTGGTACATCACAGAAACAACCAACCACACTTGCTTCTGAAGTTGTTGCAGTACAATCTACAGTTGTTGAATCATCTCAGGGAACTTCTACTGGAAAAGTTCAACAGATAGAAGGTACTTCTTCTATAGTTAGCAGTGCTGATATTGCTCTACAAGCTATTCATCCATTTACAGGAGAGTTGCTTGAAGAAGGGGAGTTAATAGAAGATCTTTCTCAGGAGCAATTGAGTATTTTACAGTCTATGAGAGAAATAGATGATGCTGAGATAGACAAAATGTCTACTGAGACTGATACAACGAATGTTGAAGAGATTGAAGAGATTGTGTTTGAAGGTGAAGCACCAAAATCAACATATGTCAGAGAAGATGGTACTGAATTTGCATCATTTGATGAAAATTGGATGAAAGAAAACATTGATGACATAGACGAGCACTTGAAGAATCGGAATTCTTCTGAAAAAGACACAAATGCTTTTTCTGAATGGAGAAAACAGTTTTTATCTAAAGTGTCCAAGCCGTTACCTGAAAAAGCTCAAGTAGACTATTTGCAATTTGAAAAGAAGCCAAGTGGAAGGATTTTATGCTGGATGTTTGTTCAAGATATTCACTGCATTGCTATTAAACGTGAATATGGAATTCTGTATTTCAATTCACTGCTGAGCATTCTTTCCTTGCCATTTTATGATGTCTCTGCGTTGACAAGGCTTGAACTTATCAATCGTGCAAAATACGATGGTGCTACGTTATTTGAGCGTCTGGTGAAAGTAAACAAGAAGTCAGGCTGGAAGGATGAATCCTACAAACCACAATTTCCTGTTTATCAACCGATCAAGTTTACTCTTGATCCGGACACCAACACTTGCAGATACAAACTTGTATATCAGCCTCCGAGGGTAGTAGATAAAATCCCATTGATGCCTATGAAGCAGGATTTTCTTGAAGACATGGCATTGTGGTGCTACGACTCGGATACTCATGAAGCTGTAATTGTGTTTAAAGATAATCGTGCTAATTACCGAATGTTGGATCCGATGTGGATCGTCAACATGTCTGAAGCTGATATTAGCAGATTATATCGTCATGATATTTTCTATGAAGATCAAGATGCACGACAAGCGTTAAAGTTTCAGCGAGTAGCGTGTTTTTGCTACTACAGGGGTATACATTCGGGCAGTTCGTGGTCCGAACAACACTGATGGAAGATTAGAAGACCAAAGACGAGTAACAGACAAGGGGGAGTTTGTTGATGCATTTTTAGTGTCTGTAACTAGTCTTGTTTAACGATGTATTTTGTATGGTCTTTTATTAATTATCGAGTCTGTATGTTATGTTGACCAAGTAAGATATCCTCCTATCTACTTGTGTACAAGTTATTTGTCTCTTTTGATATGTAAAGTATTATGAACAATGCATGTTGCATTAAAGGGTAGAATGGTCATTATTAAGTTTATATGTTGCTGATTGTTGCTGTCTGTTTACAGAAACAAACACAACAGTTGCAGTCCACGACGAAACAGGTCTGTTTCGTCGTAACACATCATGACGAAACAGACCAATGTTCTTAATCCTGTTTCGTTGAAGGTCATGACGAATCAGACCTTGATTCGTCATGTACTGGGTTGTTCCAGGCCCAATGTCTGGCCCATGTTCAGATTCGTCAAACACTTTGTGTGTTTCGTCGATATCTTTGGCCCAGGGACTATATAAACAGCATCTTGTGTTCATTTGAACTAGAGATGAGATATTGACCATAGTAACAAAACTCTGCCGAAATTCTGTCTGAACTGTGTTTGTATCAGTTGTAATCGGTTCTCATCCCGTTAATCAATCGAGTGTGTATCATTGATTAATCCGTTGTTATTATTGCTTTATATGTTTGATTTGGCATAGTTACGTGGATTCCGCACACGTAACCGTGTTTACTATAAACAAGTGATTCGGTTCGTTATCGATCCTCAGATTTCGGGACCTACAGTTCTAGTCAACTAGTATTTAGGTACATGTGGAAACGAGATTGATTAGTAATAGCTCATTTAATCAATTATTTATGAACATGGCTTTCTTTTTATTTTTGTAAGTTTCTAATCTCTTTTTGTTATAACATTATTAGGCTCTAGCTATGCAAACACAATTGGCAGACATTCAAGCTCGACTCGAAATAGAAGAAGGCGCGGGATGATCTTTTTCACTCGTCTTGAACTCAAGAGAAAAGTAAGAGAAGATCTTCAACAACACATCAATGAAGCAGTGAGAAAAGAGTTGCAAGATTTCATGAAGAATTGGCGACCTAGTAATTAGTTTTCAGTTGGTATCATTTTAAACATATGCATGTTAAGAGTTTGTTTGTTTTGTGGTTTAGACATACTAGATCTTGCTTAATGGATGTTACAAGTTTGTTAGTTGTATTGTGGATTTTAAAACATGTTCTATAATTTTTCGGTGATTTTTTTCTTTTGCATTTTTTAGTAAAATATGATACTTTTAGTTTTTTTTTTCATTTTAACTGTTCCGTTACAAATGTGTTACAAAATTATTTAACTATTCCGTTACAAATGTGTTGCAAGCATTAAAACAAAGCAATTAAGAAGTACGTAGGAAATGCGTTGCAAATTTTGTGACATAATACTTTTGTAGGAATTGAGTTAAAATTTGCGTAGTAATTGTGTAATAAATAGTTTCCGACGGAGCTTTTTCTAACATCAACGTTTTGTTGCAAATGCGTAGCAAATCCAAGTTTGCTACGCATTTGTGACGGAAAAGCTTGTTAGAAAATGCCAAATTTCTAGTAGTGTGATGTACAATTAACCAAAGATAACATTGACATTTGTTTTCCATATCT
>JARYGA010024804.1:0-28104 GCA_030545235.1 Helianthus tuberosus
TGCTTTGTTCATCTTATTACATGTTTCTCAACTTTTAGTTTGTGTTTGCGTGCCATGTTTTAGAATTCCATTCAGTCTTACAGGTTGTTCAGGTGAGAAAGCTGACCCAGACTTATCCACTAAACTAATATTCCAAAATCTGTTTGAACCATTCGACTTGTTGAGCAGCTCCGGTCAACCATTTTGGCATGGGTTGAGTTATCGATCAAATATATATACATATATTGTTTATTGTTTTTATATCGTGTAGATCTTTTCACGTGTATTAACATAGGTCTCATGACATGATAATCTTTAAATAAACATGGATGGTGTAACCTATATATGGTTCTGATTTGGGCTCACATGATCCATCAACTTACGGGCTTCATTCCCCATCGTAATCCCAACTTTATGTGAGGTATGCAATCCAAACACTGTTTGATAACACTATTATCAACTTAAATCAACTCTAACCTGATCATTGGAGGCTTAGGCTTCTCCTGGGATACAGATGATCATTGGAGGCTTAGGCTTCTCCTGGGATACGGATGACAATGGGACGTGTATTGGTAATCCTAGTCTCATACCTGATTGTAAAACTATATCCCATACTCAGCCCAATACCTGTCGGGTACCCGTTAGTTTGTTAAAATTACCCGTTGGGATTTCTATATACATTTCTTACTATTTTAATTTTTATATAATTTTATTACCCAAGAATTAGAAATATAAAAACTAAAAATAAGTGTATGGTTTGCGTAATCGGGCTGGGCATTATAAGATACCCACGGAAATTTGAAAACTAATCCCATACTCAGTCTCATACCCGGATACCCGTCTCGAATTTTTCGCAATCCGGATTCGAGTTCGTTGCCATCCCTACTCAGCCCTAGGGTTGCTCTGACAATCCTTCCTTTCATTTTTGTAGCAATAATTATAAACGCGTCTGATTTGGCGTAACCCAAACACTATATAAGGTATGTAATCCGAATGCTCTATGATATTGCTATCAACTGTTATGGAATATGGATCAACTCTAACTTGATCGTTGGAGGCTTCTCCTGGGACGTGGGTCCCAGGGTTACTCTGACGATCTTTCCTTTAATGTTTGTAGCGGATTACAGGCTTTGACATGATGAACGGTGATTCATGATCTTGAACACTCGACCAGCTGGTTTTTGTGACGATATTTGGCGTCGTGTGTGGAACCCGAACTGTAAGATGACTTCAACAGGTTCCTTATTCTACTCTGAGCTATTTTATGTTTATATTTACATTAGTAGTATGCTTCTCTACATAAAATAAAATACGCATGCCTAGACTCTTCTCATTGCTCATTTTCCTTCGAATTTTAGTAACACTACTCGTTTGTACCTACTTATACACATTATCAATATACAATATACAATACACTATCCCCCAATCCCTTAATCTACACACCAGACTTCAGTTGATGTTCCTCTGATCGTCGTTTTTCAGCCACTTCCTTTGTTCGGCTGCCACTCCCTAAACCCTAAACGCCAGTCGAAAATCATTGCCAATTATAAATTGTTGATTTTTAAATCATTCTTGAGTGATCCTTGGTCTTAACATATTTCTTTTATCTGGAGAGAAGAGTCTATAAGGTTTGCTGGAGTTGCTAACATATATCTAAACCATCATATATATAGGGTAAGGTTCATGCGAGAACCACCTTTATTGCGAGAACCGCGAGAACCAATGTGAACACAACCAAAAATACCTAAAAATACCTAACCCCTCCTCCAATATATATATATATATATATATATATATAGTGGGGATCCTACGGAAAGTGTGTTTTTCCTAAAAAGTGTAAAAAGTCATAAAACACAATAATTTCAGGCATAAAACACACCTAAAACTCATAAATAATAGAATGAAGATTACTAAAACACCATATTCAAACTCTAATAGTCCATAAAAACTTCAAACACACCATCGTAGAACTATGAATTTAAAACACAAAAGGCTAAACAACATAAAACACAATAATATTTGTCATTCCATAATCAGAGCCTTAACATCTAAAACACAACACAAAACCCACATACATGATGTTTTAGTAATCTTCATTATGTTATTTGTGGGTTTTTGGTGTGTTTTATGGTTGACATTATGATGTTTTATGACTTTTTACACTTTTTAGAAAATTTGGAATTTCTAGCCAACTCCTAGCCTATATATATATATATAGTTGCATTATATATAGTTGTTTGTGTGGTGATATCCTTCGAACTCTACTCTCCTTATACTTGTGGTTTGATTTTTAAGGTGGTATTCAAAGGAATTTACAAAACAATATGTCTTGTAACCAAAACAAATTTATCTGTATGTTCTTTGTATACGGTACATAGCATGTTGCTCTAGTATTTATCAAAATTATTTTATATAACTTTGTAAAAATAGTTTTTACAATTTTTTACTCTGTTCAAACTATGTGAAGTGTTGTTATATACCGATGCTAAAAAATAAGTTCTTTTTAGGAGTTTAAACGAGTGTTGTTGAAGTATTTTTAGGATGTTATTGAAAATTATCATTATCCAAAAAGATAGGATAAAAAGGAGAAAAAAAGGGGTCATGGTCCTGTTTATAAAGAATGTTGGAGTAAACTTTGTGAACATCACTGACTCTTATTTATCTTTTATTTGGAAAACTAAAAAGATAGGATCAAAAGGAGCAAAAAAGGAGAAAAAAAGGGGTCATGGTCCTGTTTATAAAGAACGTTGAAGTAAACTTTGTGGAGTTTTGTTGGTGGAAAAGTTATTTATGAAAATGAGTGATTTTGAAAAATAATTATTAAAATAGGTGTTTTTCTATATTTCTTTATTTTTAACTAATCTGTTATAATTCTTCTAATTTTATTTAATCAACCTGTCACATTTATATTCTTTTCTTCGATCTAACTCACTATATAGATTTTTAACTAACTTATTAATTATTATATATTTTTTTATAATGAAACCCATATTAAAATAAATTGAGATCGTTGAATTCATTTTATTTTTAAATGCTAATACCTTTCATCTACTGTTTTAATTTAACTTTTTTGAGGGTGATTTTTCATTTACTATTATCTGTGTAGTTGATTAACCAATTCAAATAAAAACCCATAATACAGTTTTTCCTAAAGTTACCTAAAATTTATTAACAAACCAATGGGCAAAATATTTACGTAGATTGATTGGTTTGTAATTTCATCGGCCAACTCGATACTTTTTATTATTTTTTATTATTTTTTATCATTAACTTATTTATTTATAGTCACGAACAACATTTATTTCATTTAGTTAATGTAAACATGAACACATGTCTCGTTTACGAAAAAGAAAACCGTCTTTGTGTTCGATTATTTGTTTGATTAAAGTTAAATACATGAACATGAGCTACTTTAGTGATCATTTACATCTCTAAAATTATAGGTGTAAACTTTATATTAGAATGATTTAGCTTACATAAATGTAAAAGGAAATAAAAGAAAAAAGTTAAGAAAAATGAATTATATTTTGGGTAGTTAAAAAGTAAATAAAATATAAAGAGTAATTGTTTGGAGAAAAATAAATTAAAAACATATTAGGTTAATTGAAAAAAAGAAAAGAAAAGAAAACAATTATAATAGATTAGTTAATAATAAAGAAATAAGAAATAACACTCATTTTAGTAAAAAAAAAAAATTTAAATCACCCATTTTAGTAAATATTTTCTCCACCCTCACCAATTTGGGAAAAAATCCATTGCAAAACACCTATTTTAGTAATTATTTTTTAAATCACCCATTTTGATAAATAACTTTTCCACCAACACCCTTTTGAGAAAAAAACTCAAACTTTGTGAACATCACTCACTCTTATTTATGTTTTATTTGGAAAAGAATTTGAAAGAGTTTTCAGAAGCGCAAAGACATTCGAATAACTTTTTTAACAAATTTTCATAATAATGGATGATAAAACATAAGATTTATTTGTATAACAATATGGTCAACTCAATTTTTGAATATGAAACATAATTTGTAAAGATGTTAAAACATTTGTTAAAGAACCAGGAAGAAATAACCTCTATACACGTAAAGAAAGGGATAACCCAAATATGAAAATTTGTCTTACCTCTTTAATTAAGTAATAATAAAAAATTAGTTAGGAATGTGCCCAAACAAAATTTGAACTACGCTAGTGTGCGTGATGCACATAATTTAAAAAAACAAGTGCATTTATCATATGGGTCTTTTTGCTCCATTTAGTGTGAAAGTGACTTGGGATTTTTGCACTCATAATAGTTAATAATTTTTCAAGATATAATTGAATATTATGTTTGAAATCAAGAAATAAAGCTTTCAATAAAAATTGAAAAATTTAGCAAAATTTTTTAACTTCTTTACAATATGATTAAATCAATTTGTGTCTATCATTGTAGAGACACTTAAGTGAAATTTGTAGCATTTTTGTGGTACTCAAGGTTTCCAACATAATTTATTTCCTCCTCTAAAGGAACCTTAACCAAATAGTCAAACACCACTTGATAAATCAAAATATAAGGAACCTTAACCAAATAGTCACTAGATCACTTGCTCATAACTTAGGTTCCTTCTTTTCCTTTGTATCCGCTAATGTGCCTAAAACTATAAAAGAACACTTAAAAGATGAAAATTGGATTACGGTTATGTAAGAAAAGTTGCAATATGAACCAAATCCGGGTTTAAAAATAAAGCGATATTTAGGATCTTGTCCCTCTACTTGGCGGACATACTACAATGCGGATCTAAAAATAAAGTAAATGAAAACGAAACTGTGGAAACAAAGCTAGGTTGGTTTCTATATGGTACAATCACAAGAAAGATGCAGATTATTATGAAATTTATGCTCCGAATGCTAGATTATAATTCATGAGGATTATACTTGCTTATAACTCTACCAACGATTTTTATCTATATCATGTTGGTTCAGTTCTGTTCTAAACATAAAGAAAACATGAATTCATACCTGTTACAGCAGACAGTGCGTTGGAGAATCCAGTAATGGAGTTCGACATACTTGTCATTGTGATCTGGTTCCTCCTTAGGATGCTGACTAATGATGGGGACTTAGAGAAAACCGAAAAGGGATATCGGTTTGGAGAGGGAGGACGAAAATTTGATGTTATGTCTAATGGGGTGTGAAACTGAGTAACCTCATAACCTCCACTTAATTCTCCTTATATAAGCACCCAGAAGGAAACCTAATTAGTTACTAAGGGTAATATGGTCCATCAACAATTACCAACTAATTTAAATAATAGGTTATTATATATTTTTGATCTTTATTATGTAAATGATTATAATGGCTATAGATTAAATATTGTTACATAATATATTTAATCTTACATTCTCCCACTTAGCCGAGTAATCATTTACTATGAGTATTAGATAAGCCTGATCAGGAGTTAACACTCATTTTAGCCTTAAACAAGTACTATAGCAGAAAAATACAGCCGTTGAATCATTATGCGACTCAGGACCCCCATTAATCATACTATAGCCTTAATTTAAAACCTAATCGTTATGATCAAAATACGCGTAAGCCCTTTGTTTGATTTGTAACTTTATTTGTCAATATGCCATTATACCGGTTGAACATATTCTAAGAGACACACAAAATCAAACTGAGGAAATTTCATTAACATAAAACATAAGCTAGTACAATATGCTCAAATAAGGTCTTTACAAAATCCCATATTACGAACATGTTCTTCATAAACCTTAGGAGGGAGACCTTTAGTCATCGGATCCGCAAGCATATCCTTAGTACTAATATACTCGATACAAAGATTATTTTCCTCAACTCGTTCTCGTACGAACAGATATTTTGTATCGAGATATAAACCAGCTCCAGTCGAACTGTTACTGTTCGAGAAACTAACGGCAGCTGAATTATCACAGTAAAGCTTCAATGGTCTAGAAATGGAATTAACGATTTTGAGTCCAGTGATCAGAATCAGAATAGCCCACCACTTCTAAATGATCACTTCTTCTATAAGTCAGTTTATAGTCTTTCGTCCCTTGCAGATATCGAAGTACCTTCTTAGCTGCTTTCCAGTGATCTAGGCCAGGATTGGTCTGATAACGGCCTAACATTCCAGCAATATAAGCGATATCTGGGCGAGTACAGACTTGAGCATACATCAAGCTCCCGACTACTGACGCGTAAGGTATCTGGCTCATTTGCTCCTTCTCAACCTCTGTTGTCGGACACTGGAATGAACCGAAAACATCTCCCTTAACTACTGGAGCGACGGAGGGTTTGCACTGTTGCATGTTGTAACGCGTAAGGACACGATCTATGTAGGCCCTCTGGGACAATCCTAAGATCCCTTTGTGTCTATCTCGGTGAATTTCGATGCCAATGACGTAAGAAGCCTCTCCGAGATCCTTCATGTCGAAGTTATGCGAAAGTAACCGCTTCGACTCATGCAACATGTCTAAACTATTACTTGCCAATAGAATATCATCTACGTAAAGGACAAGTATAGTAAAGTTGCTCCCACTCATCTTGAGGTAGGTGCATTGATCCACTTGATTCTTCATAAAACCTTGCTTCTTCATGACTTCATCAAACTTGAGGTACCATTGACGTGATGCTTGTTTTAACCCGTAAATGGATTTCTTCAGCTTACAGACTAGATGCTCCTCACCTTCAGGTTTAAAGCCTTCAGGTTGTTTCATGTAAACATCTTCGTCCAAATCTCCGTTAAGGAAAGCGGTTTTAACGTCCATCTGATGTAACTCCAAATCGAAATGAGCTACTAGGGCCATAACGATCCTTAATGAATCTTTACGAGAGACAGGTGAAAACGTCTCTTGATAATCAATTCCCTCTTTCTGAGTGTAGCCCTTTGCAACCAATCTCGCTTTGTAGCGTTCAACGTTCCCATTCGGATCCAGTTTTGTTTTGAATACCCATTTACATCCTACGGGTTTGGCTCCGTTGGGTAATTCTACCAAATCCCAAACGTCATTTTTCTTCATGGATTCAAGCTCATCAATCATCGCTTTATTCCATTCAGAAGACTGATCACTGCTAATGGCTTCATTGTAAGAGATAGGATCATTGAGCTTTCCAGCATCCATTTCAGTCAGGTAGGCAACATAATCATCCCAATTAGTTGGCCTTCTTTGCCTAGATGACCTCCTGAGTGGATTATCGGGTTCAGCGTTGTCTTGGTTTTGAGCGTTTGATGTGCCTTCGTCATGAGGTATAATGGGTTCTGATTGTAGAGGTGAATTTGGAGTTGGTGCAGTAGCTTCAGGTACAGTAGTTGCATTGGGTACAAGAGGAGTAATCGGAGTAATGGTAAGCGACGAGTCTCTCCCCCCCACGTCTTGTACTTCTTGCAATTCTTCGTAAGGGTTGGTACTGCTCCCACTGACCTTGAAATCCTCCAGGAATGCGGCACGCTTGGTTTCAACAATACGGGTGACATGGGAAGGACAATAGAAACGATAACCCTTAGAGTTCTCAGGATACCCGATAAAGAAACAGGTAACTGTTTTAGGGTCAAGTTTCCTTAGGAAAGGATTATAAAGTTTTGCTTCAGCAATGCAGCCCCATACTTTCATATATTTAAGACTCGGTTTCCTTCCTGTCCAAAGTTCATAAGGAGTTTTAGGGACAGACTTAGAAGGAACTCTATTGAGTATATGAACAGCTGCTTTTAATGCTTCAGTCCAGAGGAATAATGGTAAATTAGTGTTGGCTAACATACTGCGCACCATGTTCATAAGGGTACGGTTTCTTCTTTCAGCTACACCGTTCTGCTGAGGTGTACCAGGCATGGTGTATTGGTTCACAATCCCCTGGCCCTTACAAAACTCATAAAATGGACCAGGAGCTTGACCCACATCAGTATGTCTTCCATAATATTCACCACCTCTATCTGATCTCACAACTTTAATCTGACGATCTAATTGCTTTTCAACTTCAGCCTTATAATCTTTAAAAGTTGTAAGAGATTCAGATTTCTCCTTAATAAGATACAAGTACATGTAACGAGAATAATCATCAATAAAAGTGATAAATGACGTATGTCCTGTTATGCCAGCGATTTGGTAGGGACCACTAATGTCAGTGTGAATGAGTTCTAATAAATTAGAGCTCCTAGTGGCACCTTTCTTATTCGCTAATGTCATTTTACCCTTAAGACATTTGACACATGTTCCAAAATCAGAGAAATCGAGAGGAGGTAAGACCTCATCCTTCACAAGACGATTTAATCGTTCTTTTGAAATGTGGCCTAAACGCTGATGCCACAACATGGATGAAGTTTCTAAGTCTCGTTTCTCTTCCATCTTTGTGAGTGATTCATTAATATTATATGACAACAAAGATTTGGAAAAGTTATCTTCTAGTTCTAATCTATAGAGACCACCATCCAGAATACCAGTACCATAAAGAACAGAATCATAATGGATAGAGAGTTTGCGATGACCATGGGAAACAATAAAACCGTCCATGTCTAACTTTGGTCCTGATACAAGGTTCCGAGTTACCTCAGGAACATATAAGGTATCATAAAGTTTAATACATAAACCAGTTTTCATAACTAATTGTAATGTTCCAATGGCCTTCACTTCTAATTCTCGATCATCCCCAACCTTAAGCGTTCTTTGGTTTCTTTCCAGCTTCCGGATTGAAAGGAATCCCTGAGTAGAATTGGTAACATGAACCATAGAACCAGAATCAAACCACCAAGAATTAGCAGGAACACTTAAATTATAGGACTCAAGTATCATAAAATAATCGTTACCTTTCTTAGCCAGCCACTCCTTAAAATCAGGGCATTCCTTCTGCATGTGTCCTGTCTTTTTGCAGAACTTGCAGCGGATACTGCCTAAGGAGTTCTTAGAGCTGGAGGGTGCACTTGTATTAGGATGAGGGTTAGGCTTTTGGACTTTTGAAGCATCCTTCCTCTGATAATTGTTCTTCCTCTTCTTAGAGTTGGAGGTAGTGAAGTTGGCAACATCAGTATGGCGATCCATCCTCATACGCTCTTCCTCCTGTACGCACATGGCGACCAGCTCACTCATCGTCCATTTGTCCTTCTGAGTGTTGTAATTGATCTTGAATGCTTCAAAGGACGAAGGAAGCGAAGTAATGATGAAATGAACAAGGAAACCATCACTTATTTCCATTTCCAGCCCCTTCAGCTTATTGGCCATGTCATTCATCATCATGATGTGCTCGCGAATGCCGCTCCTCCCATCATACTTAGTTGTCACCAGCTTGAGAATAAGAGTACTAGCGTGTGCTTTAGACGTCCCCTTGAACTGAGCCTCCACAGAAGCCAAGTAGGTTTTAGCATCGTCAGAATCAGGAATAGCTCCTCTAATAGAGTGATTAATGGACTGCTTCATGAACATGAGAGACATGCGGTTACTTCTAGTCCACTTATCATGAAGTAACTGCTGAGGAGCAGTACTCTGTGGAGTAAGATCCGCTGGCTTATCCTCTCTTAGAGCATAATCAAAGTCCAGCACTCCAAGTGTAAGCATGAGGGCATCCTTCCATGCAGCAAAGTTTTCACCAGTTAAAGGTGGAATTCCGCAATTTGGTGCTGATAGTGGAAATAAGATGAGCAAGTTATGATACAAATGAAGAAGTCCTAATGTGATCTAAGGGCACATTAAACTAAGGCAGGCATAAAAAATGACCATTTTACATTATGAAGCTGTGATATTGTCTATTACTAACATCAAAATAATAGACTTAGCTAAAAATTCTACTTAAACGAAAACAAAACAGCTTTGGCCAGAAGTGTGATCATTTAAGCATATGTGCAAAGTGTTTGTAACAAATCAGCTTTGGCCAGAAATTGAAACAACCACTTTAGTTATGCACTTGTTGAGTATGCCATCTATGAATGAATTAAATCAGCTTTGGCCAGAAATTAAGACATTCATGCTTATGATGCACACACAACATAGCTTTCGTAATACTTGAACGATAAGTAGACATATCAAGTCAGCTTTGGCCAGAAATGATATATCAAAAGCTCATTCAAGTTAAGCTATTCTGGTTTTGCAAAACATTATCTGATTCTGATTAATTAAGTAAGTAAGTAAGTGTTAACAAAACCAAGTATTTAATAGCAAATCACCTGTTAGCGCGGATCGAACTTAAACAGCATAAAAATAATGAGATCTCGAGTCGCAATCTTAGTTGCGAGTCGCAATCTTAGTTTCGACTTGTGATGGTCATGGTTGCGAGTCGCAATCTCAGTCTCGACTTGTAATGGTCATGGTTGCGAGTCGCAATCTCAGTCTCGACTTGTAATGAGTCATGGTTGCGAGTCGCAATCTCAGTCTCGACTTGTAATGAGTGCGGTTGCGAGTCGCAATCTTAGTCGCGAGTTGTGATGATTATGGTTGCGAGTCGCAATCTCGTGGTTGCGAGTCGTGATCTCTGTTAACAGCTGCTGATTGTGATAAAACTGAAACTCGAAATTTAAGGGATTTGGGATAGTATTTCCTGTTTTAATCATGATCTAAACTTATCAAGGATTTCGAAAATAATAACTGATTATCTCTTTAACAGTTTTCGAAAATTTAATAGATAAAAATTTAGATCAAAACAGTAAAACACTTACTAATCCAAAATTATATTCCAAATCTTATGAATTTTTTCGAGTTTCTTAGAACATAAATGATGAACCCTAAAATAAAAAACATGATTCTGGAACCCGAAACCTGAACTTTTTAATCCTGTTCTAAACAGATTTCGGTTATAAGATTATCCAGTTGATTTCGACCAAACATATAAGTGATCTTTTATCCGAAAACAGGGATTTCGGTCCAAGATCCAAAACATCAGTTATGTTTACGAAAATAATTAAAAATTCTGTTTTCATGATTTCTATTCCAGAATGATGAATACGAAACAGAACCGACTAATCAACATATGCTCTGATACCACATGTTGGTTCAGTTCTGTTCTAAACATAAAGAAAACATGAATTCATACCTGTTACAGCAGACAGTGCGTTGGAGAATCCAGTAATGGAGTTCGACATACTTGTCATTGTGATCTGGTTCCTCCTTAGGATGCTGACTAATGATGGGGACTTAGAGAAAACCGAAAAGGGATATCGGTTTGGAGAGGGAGGACGAAAATTTGATGTTATGTCTAATGGGGTGTGAAACTGAGTAACCTCATAACCTCCACTTAATTCTCCTTATATAAGCACCCAGAAGGAAACCTAATTAGTTACTAAGGGTAATATGGTCCATCAACAATTACCAACTAATTTAAATAATAGGTTATTATATATTTTTGATCTTTATTATGTAAATGATTATAATGGCTATAGATTAAATATTGTTACATAATATATTTAATCTTACATATCAAATGAAAGTAAAATTTGTCTTTTTGAACTACTTCAGAAATATATATAGAAGTTTGTGTCTCACTAGCTCTTAGTTTTTAGGACTATACAAAACCCTCAAATGCATATAAACTTAAGAAAATCCACATAAACAATGTCTATAGAGTAAATAAGAAAAACCCTTTCTAATTGAATATGGAGTATATGAAAAGATACAATGTCTATAGAGTAAATAACACACTAGTCATTAAAAAGAGAATAATCATAAATTATGTTGATGTTAATATGTATGTTTCTACTAATAAAATATTATGTAGCTAGTTTTCTGGTGTAATGCATGAAGATAATTATGTGTATATTTGCAAATTAAGAAACGCGAAGATAAAATTTATAAATTAATAAAAATATATTAGCGATATGCTCAAGAACATAGATTCTGAAAATATAAAACCTATAGACACTCTTATGATCACTAACACAAACTTATCAAAACGATAAAGACAAAAAATCATTTGACAGTACCAAAGATGATCACATCACACTATGAGGCGACATAGAGAATTTTTCACTACATAAAAGGAACTACTAGCTTGGAACTTTGGTATCCCAAGCTAACCGATGTAAATGTGATGTGCTCTGTTGATTCGGATATTGGAGGATGCATAGTAGATCGAAAAACACTAGTAGTGTTTGTGCCTTTATGGGCAAACACCGGTTGAACCATCCACTTCCAAATCCAGGTATGTAATCACCCACAAAGCATGTACATTAGTGTTATAGATGTAATAAACATTGACCAAGGTACCTAAAGTATGCGATGATGATAATAAGAGTGTTGTTGAGCTAAACATTTGAACTAAGACATTGTTTCTTAAGAGAGAATGTTCAGAAAGGGGAATTTTTATTGATAAGGTATTGAATAAAATGTCACTTAAAAGAACTATTTGTGCAATGAGATTAGGCTTTAAAATGTCACATTGGTTTCACATTTGATCCGCGATCAATATGTGGGTGATCGATATGTGAGATCAAACGTTCACTTATATTAACCTAAAGATTATAGTTGTTCCATGTTGGCATTAAACGTCTTGTTGAATCGCAGCTTCACTACAAAATTCATGGTTGATCTCACTGCTAATAGCGTATCGCCTTTGATGAAAGTTATTCGTTTTATTGTATCCCTTCCCCTCTTTAACCTAAGCATTACCTTCTTCTCCATTCTCTCTTTATATCTTCTTCCTCTGAAAGAAGAATTCTTAAAAAGCCTCACCATTAACATTTTCACTTATCATCTCCAAAGCATCTTCAAAATTCTCCAGCCGTTGATGTGACCGTTACCATGGCCACCAATCCTCTCCATTTGGATCTCCCAAGTCTCATCTTCTTATTTGGTAATGTCCTTCAATTCCCATTGACCTATACAATTTTTTTTACTCACATATGATTAGGTTCACTGATTTGAAACATTTCACATTTACATATCAAATCTTTCTTGTGATTATAAAATGTTACATACAAAATGTTTGCTTTGTGATACATTCGTATACGATGATTTTTCAAACCCACCATTTTTACTCCTAAAACTTTCTATGTTGTTTCAAACCCACCATTTTTACTCTTAAAACTTTCTATGTTGAATGTGGTTTTCTTTTCAAATGATAAAACTACAATCTTTAGTTTGGCCATTAACTAAAATTGTAGAAATCTTGTTTTTCATTGATGAGGTGCATACATTTTTTTTTTTTTAAAATACACTCACTCACACACATTGATTAGGAACTTGTTTATAGAGATTTCACATATTCTTGATATTCTCTTAAGTTCCTTAAAGCATATATCAACCTACTACTATGTTTGTCACATTTTTTTTTTAAAACAAATGGCATGTTTCTTAACCCAAATGCATAGTGACAAACATGTAGACATCTTATCTCATATAGGCACACACAAACACAATGTTTTCACATACATTTGAAACTTGAAATCTTGTGTTTGTTTTTCAAGCATATTATAAAGAAAACTTCCGTTTTCCACCAAGCCTCCTGCCTCCTCCTCACAAGGATAATCCTCGAGCACCCGAGCCAACGTTGTTACAAACTGTAAACTCATTTGCAAACTAAACATAAACGAGGGACGCAGGGTACTCCATGACCAAGTACGCCAAACTAGCCTCAACATTCGCTTCTCTCCAACTCATTACCCTAAACCTTTTGGTATACTTGACTATGAATTCTCTGTCGGTTATTCATATACATCATACATGTACGACAGATAATACATTTGGGATATCCTCATATTTATTGAAGTTTGGAGTTTGATCCGAATGTTTTGCTTTAACTCTTCACACCATCCGCTTGCGAATTCACCAAATGAGGTGTGTACCTTCGACATCATCTTTGTTGGGGTTTTAAGATTTGTCAACTAAAGCATGAATAAATGAAATGTTCTTAAACTCTTTTAATATTAAACCACCGATGCATTTGATTTGCATGTAAGTTAAGAAACTAAAAAAGAACCATGAGGTGTTTCATGTACAGAACTTCTAAAGTGTGCTCATGATGAGTTGATGAACTGGATAACAAAGGAACAAATGAGCTTCCCTTTGTAAGTAATCTACATTAAGCAAGCAAGAACGCTCCGAGGTGCTAGCCTTTAATTCGGTGATCAACATGAATTTGCAAGAACCGAAAGAGACTCTTTATCTTTCTTACCCCTTGATGCAAGTAAAGTAGATCAAATCGCTTCTAAAACTTAGAAAGCCTTGCAAGAGTTTTTCCAAGTACCGAGTACATTCTACTATACAATTTCTTCATTTGCAAACCCACTGCCTGCTTCATCCGTCAAGACGCTTGACTTGATCGCTCATGATCTGCCGCATACCACACCTGCAGTGACCGGAGACTCATCATCGCCGCCGCTGTTGAAGGCATGGTGCTGATTGGGAGAGAGGTAGCGTGGTAGACATAGATGTTGGAGGATGAGATTTGCAATAAAAAAGATTATGTTGTGTAAAATCGGTATGAACGATACAGAAACAAGATAAAACAACATCAACACCAGAAATAGCGACAAAACGTGACATAAATTTTTTATTACTTAACTAACCCAGAAAAACACCCAAACCACCCTGGATCTTACAAACTATAAGATCTATAGAACAATACAACGAAGACGTAATCAACTGATGATGATCAGTTGATTAGTCTGAATGATACAAACAAACCAGATGATTCGCAGAACTAAACAACAAATACAAAAGAGAAATGAGACAGTATCTGCTATAGATCTTCTACAAATCCTCAGTAGATCAACGAATCACTCAGCAAACCAATGAACAATCAAAGAGAATAGATGAGTGCCTAATGAGGAGATTGTGCAAAAAGTGAACCCTAACGGCGATAACAGTCCTTCTATACAATGTAACTTGGAATGTTACACTTTAGTCCAACAGATAAAGCACTCCTGATTTGACCCCCTTGAAATTTATATTTCCAGCCCTTTAAGACTTAACCTGCTTACACAACTGGCACAAACTTGTTATACCAACAATAAACGGTTGCAACAACTTGCAACAAATCAAGCCCGTTATAACAGCCCATGTCTCACAATATAGCCCAAATATAACCGAAATGTTACAGGCCCAGATAACAGCCCAGATAAATATAACATATGAATGAGGATTAATTCTCATCTTCAACATCCCCCCTTCATTCATATGTTTAAGCATATTAACCAGACCCAATTTGTCATAGAATATCTCATGCTGTGACACTGACAAGCCTTTAGTAAACACATCTGCAAGTTGACACTCTGTGTCAACTTTCTCAAGACGTATCAAACCACAAGCAACTTTCTCCCTCAAAAAATGCAGGTCTAGTTTAAAATGTTTTGTCCGTTCGTGAAATACGAGATTTGCAGCTATAGGCATAGCAGCTTTACTATCACAAAATAAGTTTACAGGCAAACTAACATCAATTTTAAGTTCTTTCAATAAGTTTAAAATCCACATTATTTCACATGTAGCACAGCACATAGCCCTGTATCCTGCCTCGACAGTTGACCTCGACACAACACTCTGCTTTTTACTCTTCCATGAAACCAAAGACGAGTAGACGACCCAAAAAAATGCAATAACCAGTTACGGACTTTCGAGTGACTAAACATTTTCCCCCGTCCGAATCAGCATAACCCAACAATTCTAACACATTTTCTGACTTAAAATTTAACCCTTTACCCAGACAAGATCTCAACTACCTAAGTAACCTTAGAGCAACTTGTAAATGTGACTCAGTTGGGCTATGCATAAACTGACTCAGAAACTGGACAACATACGATATATCATGTCTGGTCAAAGAAAGATATATCAATTTTCCTATTAATTTTTGAAAACCAGTAACATCTTTAGCAAAACTGATTTTTGTTCAGTTTTAGACGACACTATATAACTTTGTTTAATAGGAGTCGTAACTGGTTTACATCCTAACAGACCGAATTCATTTAATAACTCCATACAATATTTTCGTTGATTCAAACAAACACCACTTTTATCATACAAAACTTCTATCCCAAGAAAATATTTTAGCTTACCTAGATCTTTTATCTTAAAACTATCACTTAACAGCTTTTTTACCTTATTTATTTCATCAACACTATTTCCAATTAAGATTATATCATCCACATACACAAGTAAAACCAAAAACACATAATCATTGCACAAAATAAACAAAGAATGATCACATAAGCTTTGCTTAAACCCAATTTTTCCTAAAACTTCAGTCAATTTTTCATTCTATTTTCGTGGTGCTTGTTTGAGTCCATATAAGGACTTAACAAGCTTGAAAACCTTGGTTTCATTCTTAGAGTAATAACCTGGGGGTAATGACATATATACATCCTCAGTTAAGGAACTATACAAAAACACATTATTAATATCAAGTTGAAACATTGACCAATTATTTTTCACAACAAGACATACAACACATCTAATGGTAACCATTTTAATTGTTGGTGCACTTGTGTCTGTACTTTGTCTGTATTTCGTCTTGATACAAAACGATGTCTTTGTTAGTCTTGTAAGTTTGACCAAGTCAACCATCCTCCTGGTTTGACTTGGCCAAACAGTTCGAACAATGGTTGTAATATGGCTGTGTCGAAGGATGTGTCATCGAAGGATTGTTTAGATCCTTCGATGAGCTCGAAAGATAAGCCTTCGATGGATGGACCTCGAAAGATATGTTCGGAAATCCATTACATGTTCGCTCTACCGGATCAACAGACATGTATGGGAATCCTCTTCCTCCTCAATCTACCGGACCAACCGACATGTATGGGAATCCACTTCCTCCTCAACAGCAAGCTTGTTATGGAAGCACATCATCTGCTGGTCAGCAATCAAAGCCAAATACAGTACGGCTCGACACCTCAAGCTTTTCTAAAGTCAGTGTGGAAGTAGCAAAGGAACACATGGAGCTGCTAAACACTTTGGTGAGCGCATACTGTGGATTAGTGGAAGGTCAGATTGGCAACATTAATCTGACACAAGAAGACTATCAGCAGACCGATAAAGAGGAGATGGAGATGATGGACATCAAGTGGGCCTTTGCCAGTGCAGTTAGGCGAGCAAAGGATTTCATGGAAAGAACTGGCAGAACCAGCTTGGAGAGCAAGAAAGACACCAAGTATAGGTTTGATAAGCAGGATGTTAAGTGTTTCAACTGTGGTGAACGTGGTCATTTCAAACGTGAATGTACGAGGCCATCTCAGCATGGAAACCAGAATCCCTTCAGAAATCAAGGCAACCAGCAGAACCAGAACAGGAACAATGTTCGTACGTTGGTACCTGTCAACAACCAGAGTCAAGCAGGACCATCTAATGCCAACCAGGCACTTGTGGTTCAAGTAGATGAAGGCTGTGATTGGTCAATCCAGTTGGGAAATGATGCTCCAGATGGAACAGCTTGTTTTGCTGAAGTTGTCAAGGATCTTAAACACGCCAGTGGTGGAGAATCTTCCACCAATGGTAGTGAATCTTCTGAAGATGAAGACAGCTCCGGTTACAGTGGAAGTTCAGATGAAGAGTCCTCGAGCTCAGGGAATGATCAAGAAGATGACACATCAACTGCGTCAGTTAATGCAGATATTGATGAGCTATTGGAAGAAGCTGGAGCAGGAATTCAAAGAAGATCTATTTTGGTGGATCAAGCTGCTTATTCTTCGTCTTCTCTTCATTCAGCCTTTATGGCTAATGTCGACAGTTCATCAAGTCAGGTATGTGTCGACGAACCCACTTCTGTTAGTTGTGATAACTGTGATAGTTTGCGTATTAAATGTGCTGATTTAGAGACAAGCATGTCTGAGTTGCAAGGCAAACATGATGCTTTACAAGCTAGTTTGTTTGACTTGCAAGACAAACATGTTTCGTTGAATGATAAGTGGTGTGAATTGCAAAGCAAACACGAGGCTTTGCAAGAGAAATATGATGTGACATTCATTCACAACCAGAAGTTGACCGTTGATCTTTCCAAGTGCACAGAAGCCAACATGTTTTATGAAAACCATGAAAAGGAATTTAAATCGATGATTGAAACATTAAAGAAAGATAAAACAGAGCTGACAAAAATGGTTTCCAGAAAACAAACTGACATTAATTTGTATATAACTCGTCTTGAGGTAATGCAAAAGGAAATGGCTTGTGTTAAAACTGAAAGTGAGGCGATCCGACTCAAGTTAGACAGTTATTTGAGTTCTAGCTATGTGTTGGATCACATCATTGATGTTCAGAAAGAGAAACGGGATGTCACATGCATAGGTTACAAGAAATGTCCACCACCCGTGAGAAACAATTATGATGCCATGCCTGATGAGGAATATAGAACTCACTTTGAACCATCTGTTCCTCTAGATGTTAATGAATTTGCAGCAGGACTCGGATACCAGAAAGAAGTATTGTCAGATTCAGATGTGTCAGCAGATACATTTGTAACTGCTGAACAGAATCAGGATCCTCCAGTTGTGATTGAGGATGCTGATTCTTCTGATGATGAGTCTGATGATACTGATTCAGCAAAGTCTGGTGCGGTGATAAACGAAGAGGACATACCTCTTGAGAATCATATTCTGTGTGATTCTCCTGCAAAACCCGCTAAGACTGTTGCAATCGAGTCCTCGTCTGAAAAGGGTCGGAGAGTGTGGATTTGCTGTACACTCTTGTTGGTGATAGTAAAATTTATTCAGACAAAGATTTTCCGATTAAGAATGTAAATCAATCCCTAATCAGTAAAGTTTTTGAGAATTCAACAAGTAAGTTTTTGGGTAAGAAAGGATCACACGTTGTGGTAACACAGTGCCCTCCTATCCCAAAGGCTGAAGTTAGAAAACAATTTGGCAATCAGAAATTACCAACAGTGCAAAAACAGCAAAACCATACCAAGCCAAAAGGAAAATTACCGGCTCAAGGTCAAAGGAAGCCGAATCAGAAGAAGAAAAAGAATGTGAACTTTGTGAAATCCAAGGGAACGGACAAAATTGCAACATTTGAAAATCAATCTAACTTAGATTTTGTCAAAAAGGCAACAGTGATGAAAAGGAATGAACCAAGTAGTTCAAAACCTAGTACCTCGGGATCACAAAGTTCATCATCGGCAAGACGACCACATGATACTTCGGGGTTTGTTGAACGAAGATCATGTTTTGAATGTGGTACAATTGGGCACATTGTCAGAAATTGCCCGTATCTTCATAAATTAAAAGCCAAAGAAGATGATCCCCGTGAACACAATCACCAAAGGCGATCTGTTTCTGTAAAACAAGATCCCCGACTTGTAAAAGAAAGGGAAAAGAAACAGAAACGCCAACAAGTCAAGGTGATTGAAAAGGCACTTAAAACTGATGTGGTTCAAAAACAATCTGTTTCAGTTAAACCAGAAATTTCAAAGTTTTCAAAAACTTCAAACAATCACGAAGTTAAATTTGCAAACAATCAAACTGGTAAATTTCAACAGACATGGAAACCCAAAATAACCAAAAATTCAGGGGGACCATCACAATTTTCGAATCATCAAAGAATAGAGGTTATTGTTGTTGATGAAAATGGAAGACCCAAGACCACAATGGCTTGGGTCCCCATCTCCAACTAATTATGTGAGTTCATGTGCAGGGTGTTCCAGGAGGAACTATCAGTAGTCATTGGATTGTTGATAGTTGGGCATCCAGGCACATGACAGGCGACATGAAGCTTCTCTACGATGTCAAATCTATTAGAGGAGGTTATGTTGCTTTTGCTGGAGATAAGGGCGGATATATTACGGGAGAAGGAATGATTTCCAACGGGGTTGTTAGCTTTGATAAGATCAACTTCGTACAACAACTTGATCACAATCTTCTTAGTGTTTCTCAAATTTGTGATAAGCAGTTCTAAGTACACTTTGATGCAAATGGATGTTATGTGCTGAAACCCGGCTTCAAAATTCCGAAAGAATGGATTCTCTTGTCGGCTCCAAGGATAAATGATCTGTATGTCCTTGATATGAGCCAAGCTATCACAACGTCTGCACAAGCAACTTGTTTCGTTTCCAAAGCCACAGAAAAAGACACAATCTCTTGGCACAGACGAATGGGTCACATTCACTTACGCAAAATGAATCATTTGGTGTCAAATGAATTGGTGAATGGTGTTCCTCTTAAAAACTTTCATCTTCAAGACATCTGTGTTTCGTGCCAGAAAGGAAAACAAACGAAGAAGCGACACCCTACAAAGAAGATCAACACGGTGGCTGTTCCTCTTGAACGTTTGCACATGGATTTGTTCGGTCCTGTCAAGCACAAAAGTATTAGGAATGATCAATATTGCCTCGTGATAACTGATGATTATTCAAGATTTTCTTGGGTGGCGTTCATGGCACACAAGAGCGAAACCTTCGGTATTATCAAAAACTTGATCATTCAGATTGAGAATCTTTATAACTTGAAGGTTAGGCGGATACGTAGCGACAATGGTACTGAATTCAAAAATCATGCCATGGCGGAGTTTTGCACTTCAAAAGGTATTCTTCACGAATTTAGTGCAGCTTATACTCCTCAACAGAATGGCGTCGCTGAACGTAAGAACCGCACATTGATCGAGACTGCTAGGACAATGTTGGTAGAGTCACAGTTACCGATTCCCTTCTGGGCTGAAGCTGTGTACTCTGCATGTTACACGTTGAACCGAGTCCTTACAGTCAAAAGACACAACAAGACCTGCTTTGAGCTTATAAACAAACGGAAACCAGATTTGTCATATCTTGAACCGTTTGGAGCTCCGTGCACAATAATCAATCCTAATGGAAAGTTTGGGGCTAGAGCCATTGAAGGATACTTTCTTGGGTATTCCACCCCTAACTTAAGAGTCTGGAATCTAGAGACTAAAAGGGTCGAGGAATGGTCTGAAGTCAGAGTACAAAGGCACACTTTACCAGTTAGAAATCCTGGTCAGCCTTGGATGTTTGAGTACGATGACTTTTTCAATTCGATCAATGTTGAAGCCGTTGAAGAAAATGCTGCGGCAAGGATGTTTTTCGAGAGTGACAATGCAACAGATTCACCGTTGGTTCGTCCCATTATTGTCAATCAAGAACCATCTTCAGTGAACAATAATGCTCTCGAAAATGAGGATTTTCACGATGCTACCGAATTGAACGAATCTTCAGAGGATGATGAATTTCTCGATGCAGATCAAGAAGCTCCAACAACAGCAGTACATGGTACTTCAGAGGGTACACCTCCAGTGGATGTCCCTAGAACAGCTGAAGCTACTGCATCATCCTCTTCGTCAATTCCGGGCCTTGAATTGATTGTTGATCTCAATCTCAACAATCTGGGTACAAATATTCCAGTTCAAGATAATCCAGAAACAAGGATTCACAATACCCATCCTCGACAAAACATCATCGGAAATGTACAAAGTGGCGTTCAAACAAGAAACATGTTGCGGAACAACAACAATGCAGGCTTGTATACGGCGATTAGAGAATCTGGTCAACAAAATGATTGGTCTTTCGCGTGTTATGTCTCACAGGAAGAGCCAAGAACTTGGAAAGAAGCTTTGAAAGATAACTCATGGGTTGAAGCAATGCAGGAAGAACTGCAACAATTCCAGAAGCTTGGTGTCTGGAAACTCGTAGAGAAACCTGCTGGTTACAAGAAGATTGGTACCCGTTGGGTGTTTAAATGCAAAAAGGATGACCGTGGAGTTGTTATTCGAAACAAAGCAAGGCTAGTCGTTCAAGGTTTTCGTCAGATTGAAGGGATCGACTACAACGAAGTGTATGCACCTGTTGCACGTCTAGAAGCAATTCGGATCTTTCTGGCTTATGCCTCATTCAAAGGTTTCAAGGTATACCAGATGGACGTGAAAAGTGCATTCTTACATGGTGTGGTGGAAGAAGAGGTGTACGTCGAACAGCCTCCAGGTTTTGAAGATCCTATCCATCCTGATCGGGTTTGGTTGCTCAACAAAGCTCTCTATGGTCTTCATCAAGCACCGCGAGCTTGGTATGCAACCTTATCTAATTATTTGCTGGAGAATGGATTTCGCAGAGGTCTTATCGATTGTACTCTTTTCATCAAAGAACAAGATGGAGATCTTCTACTGGTACAGGTATACGTTGATGATATTATTTTTGGTTCTACTAATGATGTTTTGTGTAGGGATTTCGAGCGTGTAATGCAGGATAAATTCGAGATGAGTGCTATGGGGGAAATGACTTTCTTTTTGGGCCTACAAGTGCAACAAACTGAGTCTGGGATATTCATCCATCAGACTAAATATGTTGGTGACATCTTGAGCCGGTTCCAGATGTCTGATGCAACGCCCATCGGTACCCCATTGCCGCAAAATCACGGAATTACTCCAGACTTGAAGGGTGAAGCTGTTAGCCCCTCATTCTACCGCACGATGATCGGATCTCTTATGTACCTTACAGCATCAAGACCAGATATAATGTACCCAACGTGCCTGCTTGCCAGATATCAAGTCAACCCGAAGGCCTCACATCTTGCAGCTGTAAAAAGGATTTTTCGTTATTTGAAGGGTTACCCTGACACCGGTCTATGGTACCCTAGGGATAATAACTTTGACTTGATCGCATTCAGTGATTCTGATTTTGGCGGATGCAAAATCGACGGCAAATCCACAACGGCTGGATGTCAGTTTTTGGGAAATCGCCTAGTCACATGGCAGTGCAAGAAGCAGACGTGCGTCGCTACATCAACATGCGAAGCTGAATACATTGCTGCCTCAAGTTGTTGCTCCCAAGTCCTATGGATCCAACAACAAATGCGCGACTACGGTTTTGAATTCCTAACTACTCCTATTTACGTTGATAATTCAGCTGCCTTACAGATCACTAGAAATCCTGTGCAGCATTCAAAGACTAAGCACATCGAAATTAAGTATCACTTCATACGTGATTGCTTTGAGAAAAGGCTAATCGATGTTGCTTACGTCCACACCGATGACCAACGTGCCGACCTTTTTACCAAAGCATTTGACAAATCAAGATTTGACTATTTATTACTGGTAAACGGCATTAAGGTCAAGCAAGAGTAAAACCAACATCGGAAAATCATTTTTGTAAATATCTTTGTGTCTTAAATTTGTCTTAGTTTATTGATTTTAGGGGGAGTAAATCCAAAATTTGAAAATCCAAAAACATCGAAAAATTTCAAAAACACAAAAACAATAGAAAAACAAAAATGAGTTTCCTGGCGAGCAAAAGAGAAAATGATAGTACATCAGTGGTCTGTCTAAACCTCTTTAAACCTAAAATGCAAAACGATAAGCAGCTCTATATAAGATGTATCGGTAGGCTCACAATCATTTTAAAGTGTGCAGGGTGGTATAAACTTAAATCGACTGAAGACCAGGTGGGAACCATTCATTGGCATATGGTCTTAGTACCGAAATTTCGTTTGAGAGATTGCCGAGGTTCTGAGATATTCGGTCTTTATGCTGCTTATCATCTGGGTATCATGGTTGTATCTTTTACCGAAAAATAACGGGGACGCAAGTCTAGATCTTCCATGATACCATACATACGTGTACATACTGCATACGACCTCAATAAGTGATCAACAATCACATGTCCAAACAAAATAAGTGATAATATATCACATTTATCCGGGAGTCAAGTTCGTCTCTCTGCTGTACGAAAGTACTGACCTGTTCACGGACTTGCTCTTGTGCCTTCATACATCGAAAATCAAGTTCCTCATCAATAAGTGATTCTATCACATAGGGCTTGTTTTCAAATCAAAATAAGTGAGAATCTCACATCATATACGGTCAAACAGATGATAATCGGTATACTCACCGGTAAGATGAACCCTCGTGCATACCTTGATACGGGAATGTGTCGTGATGTGGATGAACACCGGTTGGTAAGTATAAATTATACCTTAACGTATCCCCTCGCCATGATTACAAATGATAAGTTGAGCTTAAGTGGACAACAATACCGATAATTGTTATAGGATGCTTATCTTAATGTTAACTAATTGAACAACAAGAGCGTTTTGGCATGACCGTACACTGATATGATTCTCTTACCCTCGAAACTCGCAAAAAGAATGTCTGTAAATATTTATTTAATGCTTTCATTTTCCGCACCTTTGTATATAAAAAGATTTTAGGTGTGTTTTAATATAAACTTTATAAAAGCCAAAAAGATTTTATTTCTATTTTATTTTCGATCGTACGATGTTGGAGCTCAAGTCTTCGTTACTTGAAACCTGAACGAAAACCGAAAACGACTAAATCTTCATAAACGGTCGAAATTTGCAAGTGTTGAAAGTTAAAATTGAAATTGATAAAATATATTAATCTTTCAAACTGTCGGACGGTGTTTGATTGAACAAGGGTCACATGTGTGTCGTTTGCTTATGATATCCCAAGCAGTTGTTCTCATTACGCGTTTAGATTTCTTGCATGTGCAGATTCTAAAGGCAAGGAGAACATGATCGATGACAAGCTTCGGAATGAAGACACGACGTGAAGGCACTCAAATGATGAAGATGATCGAGCTGCCGCTGACCATCATCAACACCACAAGGATCTCAATTCATAAAGATCAAGACTTTCACGAGCATAACTCAAGGGGGAGCTTATGTTAAGGGGGAGTTTGTCAACACACTTTCTACATGAAACGGGGAGTTTGTTGATACACTTTCTGCTTTCAAGGCGTGAAGACTTTAAAGATTCTCCGACATTGAAGACTTGAAAGGACGTCAAAGATTTGAAGTCACAAAGATCGAGACAAAGCTACAGCCAGACAAAGCTACAGCCAAGGGGGAGTTTGTTGGTGCACTTGTGTCTGTACTTTGTCTGTATTTCGTCTTGATACAAAACGATGTCTTTGTTAGTCTTGTAAGTTTGACCAAGTCAACCATCCTCCTGGTTTGACTTGGCCAAACAGTTCGAACAATGGTTGTAATATGGCTGTGTCAAAGGATGTGTCATCGAAGGATTGTTTAGATCCTTCGATGAGCTCGAAAGATAAGCCTTCGATGGATGGACCTCGAAAGATCTCATCCTTCGAGGTACATGTTGATCCTTCGATGAGTTTCTAGTCGATAGATGATCCTTCGATCAGTCTATATATCCTTCGATCAGACCTGCTGTGTTCGGGTATATATACCCATGTTGTGTGTTCATTTCTATAGAGTTCGAAAGAGAGAGACACTAGACAGAAAAGTTAGACACATAGAGAAGTGAGAGCATTCTGTTCAGAACACACACACACGAGAGATTAGAGAGAGTTTGCAAAACACATTTGTAAACATTGAGCTTGTAACCGAACCTTTCATACGCATTAATACAAGTGGTGTTAATCGGTGAAGACTTGTGTGTTGTGTTTATGCTTGTTCTTTCTCGGTTTGCATGCTAGCTTGGATTCCGCACTCGCTAGTGTGTTAGACATAACAAGGAATAGGTTAAACCTCAACCTCCGAGGGACCTACATTAATAACAGGAGAGAAGGTTTTACTAAAGTCTATTCCTTCTCTTTGATTGTTGCCTTTAGCTACTAACCTTGCTTTAAAGCGTTCAATTTCACCACTGGCCTTATATTTGACCTTATATACCCATTTGCACCCAATAGGTTTTCTATTGGTGGCAAATCAACCAAAACCCATGTATTATTTTTAAACAAGGCCTCCATTTCAGCATTCATGGCTTCTACCCACCTAATATCTTTGGAAGCCTCATTATAACTAACTGGTTCAATCACTTTATTTAAAGAACTAACAAAACAGTAATTTTCAGTAGACAGACACAAGTAATTAACGACTCTATCTATCCCATATTTAACTTTACCATCAAGTACAAAACCATCCAATTTTTTTGGTATAGATACAGCCCTAGTAGACCTTCTAGAGCTAATTGGACTCCCTCAGATAGGTTGGTCTCTTCATTTGAGATCCCAGTGTCCTCAACCCTGCTATTATCCTCACTACTACTACTCTTAACCCTAGTTTCTAAATGTTCCTTTTCATGACCATCCTGACTAGAGGAGGCAGATGTAGAAGAATGATCTAGCTGCTGATCATCACTAGGATACTCATGAGATCCAATAACCTTCTCTTCATCATCGGGAAGTAGAGAAACTTTAGGCACACTTATTTCTACACAATCAAAAAAGTTAATATGATTTAACCTTTTATCAATAGAACTTTCTTGGTTTATTAACTGTTTTGTTTTAAAAGGATAAACATACTCATAAAACTTAACATCTCTTGAATAAAAAACCTTTTTTATCCAAACTCCAAAGTTTGTATCCCTTTTTAACATCCGAGTATCCAATTAACACACTTATCAGCATGATAAGCGAATTTATCTGATTCATTTAAAATTGTGCTAAAACAAAGACACCTAAAGTTTCTCAAATGGGACAGAGATGGTTTAAAACCAAAAACAACTTCATACGGACTTTTACCACCTAACACAGACGACGGCAACCTGTTAATTAAATAGACAACAGTTAATACACTATCAGACACGAATCTAAAAGGCAAGCCACCCTGGAACATCAATTATCTAGCCAAGTTTAACAAATGTCTATGTTTACGTTCAGCCACACCATTTTGTTGTGGTGTGTATGAACAAGATGTCTGATGAATAATACCTTTAGTTTAAAAAAATTATTCATTTGTCTGTTTACAAATTCCATTCCATTGTCACTTCTAAAAATTTTAATTTTAGTTTTAAACTGAGTTAAGACCATTTCATAAAAAAAAAACACACAAGTTCTCAAAAACGTCCATTTTATTTTTCAAAAGATAACACCAAACAGTCCTAGAAAAATCATCTACAACAGTTAAAAAATATTTGAATCCTTCATAAGATGAAACCTTATAAGGACCCCAAAGATCACCAACACATTTTGACTTATGTTCATTTATAGGAAACGGAACCCTAACCTGTTTGGCTTTATGACAAATCTCACATGGACCATGATCTAAATTATTAATCCATATGTCATGTTTTAACAAGGCTAGAACCTGATCCGAAGGGTGACCTAGCCTACTATGCCATAAATTGGTTTTTAGAACACTACTAAAACAAACACCATTTGAATTACCATTCATTCCTACAAAATACAAACCGCTATCCTGGCTACCAATCATTAGGACTTTCCCTAATTTGGAATCCTATAAAATACAATTTTCTTCATTAAACACAACAGAAACATGATTATCCTTAGCAAGTTTATGAACAGACAACAAGTTCACACAATAATCAGGAAAATGAAATACATCTTTCAAAACACTACCATCAATTAATTTTAATTAGCCTCCAATTTTTAACACTTTCACACGTGTACCATTTGGATGACTAACACTTATATCAAACTCTGACACATCAACACAGTTATACATATTTATATCAGTTTTAGACATATGTTGATTTGCACCAGAGTCAACTATCCACCTATGACTACCACCAAAGTTGGCAAAACTGGAACTAACAAAACTACCAGCAAAATTACAATTACTAGTAAACTTACCTCCAACATTTGAAGCCTGAGACTCATTTCCAGATTTCTCACCAACAAGATGTAACAACTTAGCAATCTGTTCTGAAGTAAACTCTCACACCCCAACCGATGGAGGAATCATCGAGGCGCGACACTAGGTAACCAGATTGCTCAAGAGAATCCATAACAACTATTCATTACCAATATTTTTAAGGTCCATCATCCCATACTAACGAACAAATATTCAACAAACAGTTATTACAGATAGCGAGTTCTCATAAACAAAACATGATCCGACAACCTAGATTTTTATTCGATGAGTTTCTAGACTTCCTAATCCATTGCAGCAAACAGATCATCAACCTGTCACATACGTTAAAATAAAAGTCAATACATAAAGTAAAGGTGAGTACACAAGTTTGCATAGGTATAGTATAAAAAGAGTTTACGGATAACCAACATGTAACACGTAACGGGCGAAGCATGTAACTATCAACAATGATACAACCTAACCACGTGACTGCGATGTAGAGTATGCGCGACACATGTACACCGAAGTAAACACGTGAAGTAAAGTAATGTGATTCTTAGCAACCCCTATCACACAGGTGCTGAGTCCAAACTATAGTACTATCGTTGCTAAAGGCGGTCTAGTGTAACACTTTGTAAACATAGTTAACAAGCATTCAACAAATCACGTATAGCATGCAGGAGCGGTTAACATTAATAAAGTGTTTGCGTT